>VDFB02261754.1:0-144308 GCA_007258455.2 Sequoia sempervirens | reverse complement strand
AAGCATTATTTTTTTCATAAGGCTTTAGCTTCCTTGACTCATAAGCTATGACGCCCTTCTTGCATCAATAATCTGCCTAAAACTTCTCCTAAAGCAATTGTAATAACTACAAAGTTACCATTTGGATCTGGTACCTTTAGTATCGATGTTGTGGTCAACCTTTCCTTGAGTTGGTCAAATACTGCTTGACATTTCTCAAACCTCTTCCCCTTCCTTTGCAATGACGTGATGGGAAAAGCTATTCTTGAAAAGTTTGCAATGAACATTCGGTAATACCCAACCAAACCCATAAAAATTCTAACTTTTAGCACATTCTTAGGCATCAACCACTCTAGCACTACTTTTATCTTCGTTGGATCAACCACAATCCCATCAACCAAAATCATGTGACCTAAATAATATACTTCCTTTTGGAAGAAGGTACACTTAAATATTTTTCTAGTATAGCTTATGCTCTCTCAATTGTTGGAGAACAATCTCTAGATGCTTGAGATGTTCCTCTTCATTCTTAGAGTAGATTAAAATGTCATCCAAGAAGACCAACACAAACCTATCCAAACAGTCCCTAAATACATTATTTATTAGGTTCATGAATGCTTCTGGTGCATTCATTAGCCCAAATGGTAGGACTGTGAACTCGTAATGATCATATCTAGTCTTGAAAGCTATCTTGAAAATGTCTTTGTCCTTGATTCTTAGTTGGTGATAGCCTGAATGTGGATCAATCTTTGAAAACACTACTGCTCCTCACATCTGATCAAAGATATCATTGATATGTGGCAATGGATGCTTATTCTTTATCGTCATTTTGTTAAGCAACCAACTGTCAATATATATACCATCTTTCTTCTTCACAAAGATCACTGGTGCTCTGCAGGGTGAAACACTAGGTCTTATCAATCCCTTGGAGAACAATTCTTCTAATTGTGTCTTTATCTCCATTAATTCAGTTGTAGTCTTCCTATATGGTACTTTTGATATAAGATCCAACCCTGGAACTATGTCAATGGAGAAATAAAATATCCTCTTGGGAGGTAATCCAGGTAATTCATATGGAAATATATCCATAAATTTCCATACAATAGGATATTTCTACATTTTTGTTTTCCTGGATTCTAATCCCTCACCTTCTTCGACATATTGTGAATCTTGAGGTCCATAATGTACTACATCATCTTGAGAAATGAACTCCTTGCATTCCTCATTATTTTCCATTTTTACTGCGAAAAGTTGACAACCTCTCTTCTTTGCTCTATGCATCTGTACAATGGATATTTGTCATAGCTTAACCTCTCTCGGTGTTCCTTGCAATGACACCCAATTACCTAGATCATCTAAGATTTCAATTGTTTTTGTATAACAAATTACTTTGGCCCTATGTTTCCATAGCCAATTCATCCCTAAGATGACATCATATGAACCTAAGGTAGCTACATACAAATTCACTTCCATAGAGAAACTTGAAAGTTCAACCCTTGCTTCGAATAGATATTGATTCACTTAAGCTCTTATCTAGTTTGCATATTCAACAACCTAAGACCTTTCCATGCAACCAACTTTTCTAGACATTTGACTAGTTGTTTTAGGTGAAAAAAAAAATTTTGTGGCACCAATATCTATTAAAATTGAAATGGGAATTCCAGACAAAGTACCTGAAACTTCTACCAAGGAGTAATCTAGTACTCTGCTTGTCGATTGTCCACTGCAACATGAATCATTTGATGAAATGTAGCTCTTTGAGGTGGAAGAGAGTTATGATGAGGTTATGAACTTGATTTTTTTCTTGGACATTGACTCGCATAGTGATCCCCACCACACATATAACATCCTTTCATTGGTCCCCTCTTTTTTGTAGGTCTTCTAGAATTACTTTCATTCATTCCACCAACATTGTTATTGAAGTTGTTGAAATTGTTGTTGTTTCCCCTACAATCTCTCCTTGGTTCATTCCAATTATTTTGGGGTCCCTTGTCCCCTTGATTTTAAATTGTTTTCCCTTCACTAGGCTCCTTTGGAGCTTGATTGGTGTACGACCAATTGAACTTCTTTCTATTTCTCTCCCGGTAGTTCGAGATAGACTTAATCCTTTATTCTTGCTTAATTACTTTCTCGTACACCAAGTCCGTGGTAGTTGGATTGTGCACATCTACCTCACCACCTATTTGAAAATTAATACCCATGATAAAATTCCTTATACTAAATCACTCATCCTTTTGGTACATAGGTACATACTTCAAGAGTCGAGTGAACTTCTCTCAATACTCGTTCACTGAGTAGTCACCTTGCCTCAAGTTCTGGAAGTTAGTGAGCTTTTGGTCATTGAAGAGTTGAGGCAACCATCACTTTCAAAAAATCTCCAAAAATTCACAAGTGAGACCTAAGGAACTAAGACCAAGCTCCCTCTTCTTATTCATCCACCAGTTGTATGCTTCACCAACCAACTAAAATGCTCCTTAATCAACTTTAGTGACCACAGAGTAATTTCTGATTTTGAAATACTTCTCCATCGCATCTCCAAAAGTACTACCTTCAAATTTTAGTGGTGTGATCTTTCTCATGTTATGAGATAACTAACTTGCTAAACACTTCATTTTGGTTCCCTCAGTCTAATATTGTGACTTACCATTCTCATGTTCATCTAGATTGAGTGTGATCATGAGAATTCTCCCCTTCTTCTTCATTGTTGGAAACTTCTTCTTCATTATTTGGGACTTCTTGTACCTATCTTTCCTTTCCCCTTATTCCTTGTTTGAGGTTTCCTATTCTTACTCTTGTTTTTTCCATGATGGCCAGAATGTGATCCAACTTAGCTTCAACATTCTCAACACGTTGACCTACTTCTTGACTTCCCCCAAAATTATTTCTTGTCCTAACCATTTTTCCCAAGAATAGTTATACCTAGAGGTTTCATTTTAATTATATCTATGAAAATTTTCTCAATGTTAACAAAATTCCAAAAGATCTAATATTCACATAAGAAATTCCATAAAAGAACTCATACACAAGTTTTTCCAAAACATATTTTTCATTATAATAAAAAAAGATTTCAATTTCCTTGAGTTTACATAGAATGACTATTCAAATAGTCTAAGGGAGAGTATCCCTCATATTCACTCATTGATACATAACTTCGTGGGGTATAATCCTTAGATTTTTGCTCATATACATCATCAAAAGGGAAATAACCCTCAGACCCATCCTCATATACATAGTTTTGGGGTACATAACCCTCTGATTCACCACTCGAGGCTATTAAAATAAATTCCACTAAAGGAAGAACATGAGGATCCCTAAATATCATGACTGAACTTACACTACATTCTGAGGGCATATCTCTGGAAAGTGGTAAGGAGTCTAACTTGGTTGGGGAGATAGGAGGTACGAAGTTGACAGCTTCTCGTATCCTTCTGCTCTCTTGACTTATTTACGAAATGGAATGAAAACAAGTCTCAGTATCGCTCAGCCAAATGGCATTGTCATAATTAGTTCCCTCAATGGTTCGAACAAGGTCTTCTCTTTTCTTCTTGGCCCATAGGTAGCGCTCATTTCTGATTACTGACTTTCTTGCAGTCATCTTGAGATGCACCATCCCGACACAATAATTTCCAAACATTAGACTCATATAATTTTGGATTGGAAACATAACAAGAACATAGGTTCTAGAGCTAAACTTGGTAGCTCTAATACCATGTGTAACATGCCCATTGTTCTATCTAATAATTTTACTATGTTTTACCCACAACTGAATAGTTTATGCATCTAACATTATGAGAAATAAAACTTTCTTTTCTTTTGAATACTAAATGCACCATTTGAAACATAACCTTTCCAAAATTTTCCATTGAATAATCAAAGAATCATTTCATCAATACAAGTAATGATTTCAATTTACATATATTCAAGATGACATTTTACATTTACAATTTCCATTTAGATGAATACATGATTATGTGCATAGCTTCAACAAGCTTACTTGAAATTAGAAATACAAATGGTCCAAAATGTCCTCTAAATATTGGCTGCCAAATGCATGAGGAGAAGCATCAGTCAAGCGCTTTTCCACAAACCCTGGACTTACTACGATCCCTGGCACATCTACCAAACTTGGTGAGATGTCCCTTCCCTTCGACAAAGAGATTGGTTTGGTAACCTCATAATTCATTAGCCTTTTCTAACCATGGTGACGTATCCTACATAACTAGAGCTACCATACTGTGGCTACAACTACATATATGATATTCCCAACCTAGTATGTAAATCGGATCATAGTGAACTGATAGTGAAAATAGTGGCTACTTACACTACTTTTTCCAAAGATTATCACCCAATACTTTGAGTGAGGGTCATCTATTTCACCACCTTTATAGCTCAATTTGATTTGACCATTAGTATCCTATACATAGGTTAAACCCTTTCCCATGGATTATCCTAACCCCAGGAATAACCTCCTACTAACTCATATTTAAAAGACATTGCTACTAAGTATCTCAAGGAAACTCTATCTTATGATACATACCTATAGTATTGACATACTGCGTATAGTACTGATAATCTACGTATAGTACAAATAGAATACATTCGTATAAATTCCAATATAGTATATATCTATATAAGTATAAACCAAATAGAAAGGTTTCACAAATATGAGAAACAAACAAGATACATGCAAGCATATCTAAGCATCATAACACACATATAAGACATTCTTTTCCAAACATGGAAAACATGAATAAATAATCTTTCCAACATAATAACAAAGGAGTAGAAATCAGTATGCCTATATAAAATCTCCAACTGATAATTCTTCCTTCCTAGCTTAATTGCTCAAGCTCGCTTGCAACTCCCTCAAAGAACAACCCAATTCCCACTTCTAGCGTCTTACCAGATCTTTCAACAATACTAATGAAAAATAACAAAATAACTCACTCACTCTCAAGCTCTCAACTCACTTTACATAGAAAATATAGTAGAATAACAACAGAGTAATCATAATGAAAAGTGTAGAAAATGGTAGAAAAAGTACTTGTATATATACTAAAATGTGAGCAACCAAAGGCTACAAATAAGCTAATACTTTTGCCACCTTTCTATCCACATGTAATGAATCATCCAACTAACTTACAAATTTGCAACACATAACAATCCTCACATTTCAGATGGTTGAGTTGACTTGTTTCAAGAGACAACAAGACTCTTCTACTGAGTCAAATGAATAACAAGCTTTTTAACAGGTTTCCTACTTGTTTTGAAAGTCGACTGCCCCTCTATATTGTTGCCAACTTATCATTGATTGAGTTTATGCACATCTATAGGTCTAATACATTATTTTTGTTTCCAAAAGCTACAGGTTTTAGGGCCACATTTCATGTTTCAGCACCCTTATGGATAGTGATGCCAAAGATTTCTTCTAGAATTTTAAACTGAATTCATTTCTTTATCCAATATTTCACTTTATGCCTCTTAATAGGTGCAACCTTGACTTGGTCAATCTTTTGTTTCATGTGCAAGTTTTACACTATGCAATGCATTGACACAAGGCAATGCCATATGCACATAAGCTTTGCTTAAAGCGCTTTACCAATATCAATTTCAACGCTATATAATGCACTTTGAATATACTTCAAAAAATTATCATTTATATATTATATATAATATATATGTATATATATATATTCAACTTAATATATATTAATATATACTTATTTACTCAAGATTATCAAACACATTAATTGTCAATTAACAAATATGTAATCATATATTGAATAACAATTATATATATATACACAAATATATATAAATATATGTATATATATATTATTTTTTATATATATATTAATATAAATGTATATACATATTATTTTATACATATATGTTAGTGTATATGTATATATATTATTTTATACATATATATTAATATATATGTATATATATTATTTTATACATATATATATACATAATATTATTTTAATATATCTTTATATAAACACTTATACTCTCATATCCATCGATTGATATATATGTCACCTTTGTCCAATCGGTATTCCCATGCATATGGGTGATACGTCCATGAGCATGTGTAGATACGCCTACCTACGTATACTCATGTACGTACTCACTCATATGTAGAGTTTATCGTAGACACATACATATATACATATATATACATTTTATGTATTTATCTCATTGATATAGATAAAAACACACAAGGAAGAACTTACACTCGACATCAATACTTAATCACATTCCTCAATTTGAACATTCATAAAACAAGATCATAAACCAATATAAACATTCACAACCAGAACTGAATATCACTTACCATTTACCCAAACTAACTTGACTCAACTAAGACCAACTAGGGCATTAATGTGTGTATGCCCAGTTAGGCTCAATTAAGGGTTACCGAACCAAGTTCTTCTCCTGAGTGATACTTCCCCTCTTTTAGAGGTTTGAACCTGTTTCTGCATTCAACTTAGTATATCATAATAGTAGTTAGCCGATAACAATACATTTATATGCATCATGTATATTTCATATACATAATCATTATAAAACATTAAATTGAATCAAACATTCATTCATCATATTTCCATCAAGATTCATATACAAAACACATTCACATATATTAAAGCATTTTTACCAAACAAGGTAATAGAAAATAGGTAATAACACACGGTGTGTAACACAACAACAAAGGATTGAGAGAGAAGAAAGAAACCATAGAGGAATGGATATTGTAGAGAAAATGAGAATTGAGTGCACCAATAAGGGTGCTATTGAGTGTGCAAAAGGGGGTAGTTCCAAAGGAAAAGGAAAAGAGGGTAGGGAAGAAGAATGGAAGACATTGAAGAAATCAAAATTATATTGGGAAAAAGTAGGACAAATCATAACTAGTTTAAGGAAGAACATTAATGATTATGAAGAATCTAGAAGGTTGTTGTTGGGACCTTGCAAGAACAAAAAGACTCCACTAGTACCACCACAACCCTCTAAAATTCTGACAATCAGATAAGATCTATCAGACCTAACCATTAACTTGGAGGATAGATTTATAGAATTTTTGAAAACTCCGGAGAAGACTCCATCAATTCAAGCAAAATATTTAGAAGAATTGGTCAATAGAAGTATAAGGAAACTAAAAGAAGAATAAATAAGAAAAAATAAAAGAGAATAGATTGAATTTTGGTAAATATTTATGTTTACAAACAAATAAAATATCACCAACAAATAAGAAAGTGAAAAGATATCTTAAAGAGTTACAACCCCCTAACCAAGACCCATCCCCTCAACCATATAAGAGTCAAAGAATTTTGAAAGAAGAGATACCACAAAGTAAGGAAATGAAAGAGGAAGAAGGAAAATAAGTAGAGTGAGAAGAGATACTTGGAAAATAATACTTTGATATAAAGCTAGAAAGAGATAATGGTAGAGAAAAAAAACCCTATACTATTAGAAAAGTAAAGAAATAATCGGAAGAAAGGCCTAGTCTGCAAATCCAAAAATTTGGAATTAGAAGTAGCAAAACCAATATGGAATCTTCAATCAAGATCCCAGTGTTTGGAGAGACAAAACAAAAGTTGTAGAACACATCTTCTTACTAGAATCTCTATGGGAAAGATAGGATATCAATGAAGACAAACCAAAATTACTAGACTTTGTATCTTCACTAAGAAAGGAAGTATTAGAATGGTATAAAAATACCTACCTAAAACATGAAAAAACCTGAAATGATGCGAAACAAGGTTTCCTATAAAACTTTGACACTTTGGATATTCCAACAAAGAGCGTAAGCAAAATGAGGGACCTAATCCAAGGAGAAGAAGAACTAGTGAAAGCATATGACTGTAAATATTTAAAGTAGTCCGTTGCAAATTAGAAGAACCCCTCACAAAGCAACAAAAGATTGAATAGTTCATTTCCAAACTACAAAAGGATATAAGAGAATCCATGGATGGAAGAATATTCAATACTTACATAGATTTGATCAAAATGACATACCACATAGAAGCCCAAACCTAGCACAGACCTCAAAAAGATGACATAAAGGAGAATATTGAAGTCTTCAAAAGTTTTTTCTGAGTGTCCTTCTAGGATAGATTTTCCCTAGGGCGAATGGGTCCTACTATAGGGGTCCAAAATCCAATTTCATAGTCCTCTACTCCTGGATTTGCACTCCTAATTCCTCTGGATTTCACTATCGAAAAGTCAGAAATAAATTTTGCAAGTAAGATTTTGTGTCTTGACAACTTTGATGACAAATTTGTAAAATTGCACTTTTGATCAATCTTCAATCCTTCTTCACCTATAAATCTGCAAACACACAGAGAGAGGAAAATTTGTTTGTTTTTGGTGAATAGGGGTTTGCCTTGGTCAAACCCCGTTTTGGTAATTAGACCTTGAAATGAAGTAATAATGAAAGGAAGGAATGATGAATGAAAACTAGCTTTTTGCAACTCACCAAACCCTTTAATGGCTACCCTTGGAGGAATAAAGTCTAACACATCTCTCCAAGATTAGATCTTGCATGAAATGACTTGATTGGATGCTTGATTTGACACTTGATTTGATGCTTGAAAACTTGAAACCTACATCACAATGTTAGCTCCAAAAATATGCATGAATACACATAAGCTTTGACATGATGATATGATCTTGATTGTTGCTATAGATGATTGATAAATATTCTCCTCAATGCTCTCGACAATAATATTTTCTCTTGTGAAAGTTGACTTTTTTTAGGCCCCTTGAATTGATAAAATAACTATGTATATATATGTGATTTTCTAATTTTTTGACAATTAAAATTCAAAATCTGACAATTACAATTTGAATTTGAATAATGAAAACACCACCAAATTAATATTAAAAATGGGTTCCTAAACATAAGGAGGACCCATTCACCCTCGGGTGAATGGGTCCTAGGCCCTAAACCTAGGACGCACATTTTCCACGATGTGTAATTTGATGTTTGCAATTGTTTAATGTAGGTTCCCCTTTCAGAAAACAAAATTAATTAGGCTTTTAAATGTATAATTGGGTCAATTAGAGGCTTAATTAAGTCTAATTAATTAGGGGATGCAAACATAATGTGAAAATGTAAAGGAGTACATTTTTTGACACTACACAAATTTACAAACCCACTTGGGGGCGATGTTGGGGGCAGATGACGCAAGGATGAGTCTGGTAGACAACACTGATAGAGACAGAGGGTTGAGATTGAGGTGCCTGTAACAAAGGATCAAGGATAGGACCCAGGACAAGGTCCACCACCCGATCATGGGATCAGGGCCATCAACAGTAGGAGGTGGCCACTATTGTAGGGGGGCACGATCAGAGACTTCAAACCACACTTCAGGAGAGGGATCAGGCACATGAGGAGTGTGATGGTTTTCAAATTGAGAGAGATCAAGCACACCAGGAGCGTGATGATTTCAAGAAAGAGCATGATCAATTTAGAGCTAAGCAAGATTAGGTCCGATCTGAGAGAGATGCAAATATCACTAAATGTTAACAGGTTGAGCTATAGCTAGCCCAAGAGACAACACACAAACAATAACTGGAGATTGTTGCAAAAGCCCATGGGTAGGTGATCTCACTTGCATAGTATACGTAGGCCATCATGAGTCCACCTACTATAGGACTTTGTATCATATGGAAGTTTTGGCACATAGGTGACAACCTAACTACTCCCATAGGAGTGCCATGGGTCCCAGTAGATCAGAGGGTGGATTAGTAAATAGATCATCAAAAGGCCATTGAGATGGACAAGGGCATCGACAACCACTTATGGGGCCATCACTGGAGAAGCCTCCCCCCGATCGAGAGGATCAAGGGAGCTTGGGATAGCATGTAATTTATATAGATATTTTTGTATCCATATGTTTGATGTAGATAAATTTTATGTATACACATTCATCGGATATGGATAGCCTCATGTATATGTTGATGTATATCACACACATTTGATATGTATCATGACAATCATTTTTTATATATGAGATGATCGATGATTTTGATGCAATTATTATATATGATGATGTTCTATGCATTGAACTCTTATGGTTTATGCTATGATGTATGGATGCAAATGTATGTATGGATGCATGTGTTATGAGATGTTATGATGATATGTGATGATATAATGATGGACACCTATTTATTATGATGTCTATGATTTGATGTACATGTTTATAAGGATTTGTGGATGCAGGATGTATTACATGGATGATGATATGGTCATGATTCTTCTTTTTGATATTTTCATGAAATATATGTGATCATGCAAGATGAACGCTATGAGAGAGGCTACTAACGGTTTATGGATGCAGGATGAGATGCATATATTTTTGCTTGTATGTCATGATACTCAAATAAAATTGTTAGTAGGATAGGGTAGAAGAATGAATGAAGAATGATAGAGTAGAATGGATGATATTGATCAAGATACCAATAAATCTATACTAATTAGGATGAATTTCAAGATTTTATTGGATATTTGATGAGATTGGATGGATTGTTTTTCTTTTGATTTTTAGATTATTCCACCTAATATAGAGAAATCCTTATTTTGATATAGCAAGTAGACATGATGCACCAAGGTATGAAGAACCAGGGTGACTTTGTATCTATTGTATTGACTTTAACTCTGCAAAAAAATAGGAGTGTTCTTGTTCATACATAACATATATACACCTTGTTTGATCATGTAAGAGAATGAAGCCATTGAAGTAAGGAGACCAATACACAAAAGGTATGAAAAACCTAATATGCACTAGTCATTGTATTACTCGAGACTATCCTTGTACACACAAGGAAAGTATTCGCCAAGGTCATATTACAAGAACATCCAAAAAACACAACAAATGAAAGCAATGACCATGCCCCATTACCTTCCCCTCTAGACATACCAAAATATTGAAGATCAAGGCAATTTCGAGTGAGCAATGTAAATGAGACAAAAAGATAAAACCAAAAGAAAAGATCAAAATGTTAAGGATATCAATGCCACCATTTCTCTTGCCAAAGAGAGTTATTTTAGTTGATATAAAAAATGGTGTCTATTATAGGAAAGATATATCCATTAAGACATTCATTGGATGTTGATTTTTATATACTTTTGATAGGTCGTTGATATGAAGGTTAGTTGATGTATTTGACAATGATCAAGACTTATGATTTTGTGTGAATGTTTTATGTTTTGACAAGTGTATTTTATTTTGTTTGTTTTGTCAAAGGTGAGGATGACAATAAATTTATCAAGGATGGTGATTTATTGTAGATGAATGCAATAGGATAAGGCAGGTGGTTTTTTTGTTTTGGAAAATTTTCAAATGTTTTTGAGCTTTTGAGATATTTTGAGGTTGTTTTTGGTCCTTTTGACATTTTCTAATTTTGTTTTTGGTATTTTTGTGCTATTTGGATATTTCTTTTGGAGTTTTGAAAATATTTTGGATATTTTGGATGTTTTTGGATTTTGAAAATGTTTAGGATGTTTTTGGATTTTAAAAATAATTTGGATGTTTTTGGATTTTTTTTAAAACATTGGATGTTTTTGGATTTTGAAAATGTTTTGGATGTTTTTGGATTTTGAAATGATACCTAGATCATGATGTGAGCTATAAGACATGGATCAAGATTTATTTCAAAGCAAGATGTAAGTACCTACCCCCAATGTTTAGCAACATTTGGAATGCTATGAATGAATGCATGGATCAGTATGATAAGTGATTTTATTTTTTGAGATAGGATGTGATCAACATCAATGACCATGTCAAGACTTTACCAAAAGCAAGTTTGAAGTATACCCTTAGTATTTTTCAAGATAAAGATAGATATGGAAAGAATGGATGAAAATGGATTAGTTGGATCATGGATTTGTTATAGGTGGAGTGGATAAGATGATGGATTTATTATGGATAAGATAAGATAATTCTAGTTAGAATGGTGCATGTAGATGTTTGATTCTACACATGGAAGTTGTTTACTAGGTTTTCATTAAGGTATGTGTCCAAAGCACCACCAAATTGGTTTTCACTTAGAGGACAATTTCTCTCTTTACTATTTACTATTTTATATATTTTTTTATGATTTTTATGATTTTTTGACGTTTTACTAATTTATGTTGAACCACATGGTGGTGTTGATGTAGATACTACTATCATTATGTGCCAATGATATCCTACCTGGAGGATTTGCTTTGCCAAGATGTGGGAACTTGTATGTAACCCTTGAATGTTCTTGTCTTCACCAATACCAAAGTTAACCTAATCTAGATGCACACATCACGATAAAGTGTCTTTAGAGTCCTTATGATAAAGAGTTTCTGCCAAGACATGGTTAGTGTGAGAGTTGGGTATTCTTGGTTTTAAGTAAGATGGTGGATTTCATTGAGGAATATGAGATGAGGATGGTTTAGTTGATAATTTGGATAGTGAATCTTTGATTCTCCAAACTTGGGTTGATGAGCTATGAAGCATGGAATGGATATGGATAGAGGACCAACCTTTTCATATACTTTGTATGTCGATGTGGAAGCCTTCTTTTGCATTGGTTGACATCTTTGATGGATGGAATTCCCTTTTTGATTTTTCCCCATAGTTTCTTTGACTAATGGAGTTTGACAGGGATTATTCGCTTTATTTTTCTTTTTGATCCATTTGAATTTTGTGTGTCCATTTTGATTTTTTGGTTCTTTAGTTGTAATGACATGTTGTTCTTTGTGCCAATTATCTTCTTGTTGGTCCCAATCAATGGGTGGAATGATTTAGGACAACAATTTATGATATGGATGGTTGTAGTGTTGTCAATGGTTTCATCATAAGGACTCTTCATGAATTTTATGTTGATGTTTGCATTAGATAAAGTTTTCCCTAGTATTGCGGAGGTATCATTGATATTATTAGGTTCTTTGATTGTTGAATAATTGATATCTTAATGTTTAGGATTATCGATAAATTGCACTGGTTCTAGGATACCTTGCTTATGTAGGCCTAATACTTTGCCCTGATAATGCATCCATTGACAAAATACAATTGAATATGATTTATCTCATAAATATGATTCTAATCCTTCTTTGTACCACTGTGAACTTTCAAAGGTAGTAGTACAAACGTTGGATTTTGATTGTCCTTCAAAAGATGATGATTCTTCAAATTCGATGTAGAAATCCTCTTCATGGTCACTTTCTAAAATGTCACTATAAAATTATGTGGATTTGGTTATAGCTTGATCATTTGCAAAGATGCCTAGAGTAGGAGACTCTTGTTCTAGAGGAAGATCATCTACGTGTCCAGTGGAAGCAAGTATCTCATAGGTAAATGTAGGAGTGATTGATGTAAGGTGTTCATCTTTTGTGAAATCTTGTATGGATTGGATAATGCCATTAAACCATGGTATTATTTTGGGGAAGTGGACTCTTCATCTTGGCTCATGACTTTACAATCATCATTAACGGATTGGAAAATACTCATTAGATCATGATAATATTTTAGGGAGATGGGATCTTGATCTTGACTTATTTCAAAGGCATCTTTGGATGCTCAAGATTATATTCTTGACATGAATCTTGGGTTGATGATGGAACATGTATGGAAGAATCTTGTGTGGTATTAATGGATTTAGATGATGTGATAAAAGCTTCTCACAATGGAGCTTCTTCAATATGTCCTATCATGAAGTCAAATGAGAGGGATATATTACAATCTAAGACATTTAATTTCATTATTTTGATGTAGAACATTGCTAGACATTGAACTGAACAGTCTTGATCGTGTGTTAGGAAAGTATCTTGATAAATGTCTAATTTCTCTTCTTGTTAAAAATGAATGGTGTTGACGTAATCATCAGATCCTTGGATGTGTCCTACTACGTTATCATAGGTATGATTCACATTGTTATAACTTGTTTTTCCAGAATATTTTTCTTTTCCATGGTTGGGCATGGGATTTGTGTAAATACCTAGATCTTTATTTCTAGAAGATCTTGGTTTTTGGTCCATGTTTACTTCTCCTTGATCAATAACATCTTGTATGAGATGTTTCAATTTCAAACAATTGTGCATCTTATGACCCTTTTTTATGATATTGGCAAAAGTCCTTATCATTATACCATGAGGGTTTGATTTGTGGTCCAGGATAATTTCTTAGCTCAAGAAGTTGGATATTTTTGATTGAATTAACTTGTTTAGGGAATTTTTGATGGGTTCCCCAAGAGAGTGAATTATTGTCTAGGGATATTGTTAGGTCTTGATGGTAATGATCCTCTTGGAGGATTCGTGTTTTTTACATTTTGTAGTGTGTTCTGCTGAGTTTTTGAGTTTTGTGCAAATTTTACATCTACCAAACCATCATTAGTTACATTCTTGTTTTTGGCCCATATACGGAGTTTGTCAATTGAAGTAGATGATTGGTTGTTGTCCTTATAGATTTGTATTGATCCTTTAGCAATGATTTCTCTCTCAATGTTAAGCCCTTTTGAGATGAGTTATTCAAAGGTTGTAACAAATTACATGCATAATTGGAGAGAAAGTTAGATTACTTGCAATGATTTGTACTTGTTGTTTTTCATGCATCAACCATTTGCATTTGCTCACCTTGTGTCTCCATATTTGTAGGTACCTTGATATTCTATCCTACTCTAAATGTGCAAAATAACTAAGCAATGCGAATGATAAAATACCAAGGACACCTCAAGATTAGCCAAAAGAGTGTTATAACGAAAAAGAAACGAACAAAATGAAACATAAATAGTTTCACCTTCCTTGCTGTTGATATCTCTTTGATTGGCCCTTGCTTTGAATGGTTTGTGTGCTCCTTAGATGATTGCTTGGGTGACTAAAATGCAAGATTCAATGTGCAATATGATCAAAAGAGATGGCTAAATGATGGCAAAAGATTAAGAAGGAAAATGGGCAGCATGTAGTTGCTCAAATCAAAAGTGTTATAAATGCCTTTGAAGAGGGGGTATTTATAGGAGAATTTGAATTCTCTAGAGAATTCAACGGTCAAGATTGCTCCAACAAGGCCAAGATGAAGGGCTATGGTGGGTTGAGAACCCACAAGCCCTCACATCTTGACATGTGGAGGGTGAAGTGGACAAGAGGATATGAGGTGTAAATGAGGTGTCAAGAAAGTACATGAGGTGGAAAAAGGACATGCACCTTGGGGATTGAGGAGATTTCCACAAAAAAAGGGATTTCTTGTCCCCAAGTGGGAGTGAAAGAGACATTTGAGGAATTTTAGAATTCCTCAAAAATCTACATGGGAAAATGAAAGGTGGTTGAGGATATAAATGTGAATTAAAAATTCACATTCCTAGGATGATCTAGAGGGTGAAAGGTGGGCTCCAAAAAGGTGGGTCTTGGTCACATGTGTAGATTGTGACAAGTCCAAGGTTCTAGAAGCCTTGGAAAAATGAAATGTGAATTAAAAATTCACATAAAGAGGAGTGGAACCTAGGACAAATATATGTGAATTAAAAATTCACATGGGAAAGGGGGTCAATATCCAAAAAGGAAAAATGGAAGAATTGACCAAAAAGTGGTGTTAAATTTAGCTAATGACCTTGGTTAAGGTTGTGCAAACATTGGATTAGGCTAATTAATGGAAGATTAGAGGCAAGTGGCAAATGTAGGAGGATGTGACATTAATCTCTGATTAAGAGGATGCACATCATAATCATGAATTAATTAAATTAATTTCGATTAGGCAAGGTTATGGAGGATGTGACAAGGAGAGATAAAGTGAGGAATTTTAAATTGATTTTAAATCAAAAAGGGGAAAATGACTAAATAAAAATAAATTAGCGTATTTATTTAATTTAGAGAGGAATAATGAAAGATAAAGTATCAATTAATAAAATAATTTACCGATACGAGAGGTGTAATATTAATTTAATAAATTAATATTAATGCGATAGACGGAAAGGCGCTGAATTTAATCATATGGAAGATTAAATTTAGATGTCTACAAGAGGAAAGAGGCAAAGGCTTCTCCTTTGTTTTGTTTGAGAAGGTATAGTTCCTCTAAGGTGATTTCATCCTCAATGTTGTAGGAGAAATGAGCTACAAATTGGTCTATGATCTCTTGAAATGTTTAATTTTGGATGGTAGATGTGAGAACCACTCAATACCTTTTCCACTCAAACTTTGTGGGAAAATTCACATAAGGTATGAATCATTATAGGATACTTCCATGCAAGCCACGTAAAATTCTCGTATATGCTCTTCGAGGTTACCATGTCCTTTATATTTTTAAAATTTTGGAATCTTGAATTTGGGAGAAATGGTAACATTGTTATGCTTCTATCGAATGGATAAAGACATAAGTCTTGGACAGTGTATGATTTATAGTCTTCCCCATTTTTATATCCTAGATCTTTTGTGTCAAGCTTTGAATTTGTGATGATATGTTTGTGGGATGAATGTTTAGTAATAGATTGTATGTGTTGTATTAAGGGATGATGGATGAGTTGAATGCATGATATTGATAAGGGGGGATGTTTATGTTTTATGGATTGTATGGAGAGTGTTGAGGTTGAGGATTTGTTTTGATATTGTGAGTTGGTATGTGGTGGAGTGGGTGTATTGTATGGACAATATTGATGTTGAGGCATGACATTTTGTTGAGGATTTTGTGGTTGGTATTGGATATATTTTTGATGGTGGGGAATTTATTGGGAAGCCCATTGTTGTTATGCAATTGATGAGTTGTCATTGTGGCATGAGTTGTTGATAAGAAATGTTTTGTTGCTATTGCGGGGAAGGATCTTGTTGTTGCGAGGTAATGTATTAATGATGTTGAGGGTGTTGTGAAATGATGTTTTGTTGGTTTTGTTGTTGATGTTGTTGTGGAATGATGTTTTGATGAGGTTGTTATTGTAGGATGATGTTTTGATGAGTATTTTATTGTGGGATGATGTTTTGATGAGGAATTTGTTAATGTTGTTAGATGATGTTTTGATGAGGATTTTTTTTATTTTGTTGGATGATGATTTGTTGAGGTTGTGAGATGTTAGGAATATTCGAGTGTATGCTTTGTGATGGTGGATTCATGAATGAATTCATCCCATAGTTCATCATGTTTGGAATTGGAATGTTTGGATTGGGTTGACTTGTGTATGTTGGTGGGATGTTCATGTTTGGAAAACCTAGGTTTGTTTGATTCCATAGACCTTGATTATTGTTCAACATATTTACATATTAATGTGCAAGGTTTATCAATTTCGTTCCTAGATAATGACTGTAGGTTGGCTTGGTACATTTGGTGAAAGAGGTTTAGGTATTTTCTATATAATGTGATGTACCAAGGGTTCATTTTCAAGTGGACAAGTCATTGATGCTACATGTGTAAGGGATTGTTCTTTTAGTGTGTTGAAGTCAAAGTTTGTGGGAATTTTAGTACCACCTTGTGCAAGTTTCAATATGTATTGGTTTGGATCAACCCGTATCATAGCTCATCAAGTTCTCTAACAAGGGATGGGTCTTGTGACATCTCTAATAACTCTTCAGGAGTGAATTCTTGAGGTTTACTGGTGATGTCTTCTATGTAAACCATTTCAACTTGAGTTGATTGGGATTATGTTTGATTTTGTTTTGGAGTACTAGACCCTTAGGATCACAACCGGGCATCCTTAGAGTTTGTTCAATAGCACTCGTGGTGGTAGGTATGTTAGAACCACTAGGATTTGCTTCCATGTTTTTCTTGTATTGGGATCTTATTGTGACCATAAAACTTGTAGTAACCCTAGGAGATGTGGATTGTGATGTTAGATGCAAATGACTTTGTTTGGATGTATCAGTTGCTTCAAATCGAGCTAGTAGTGACACCTTAATCGGTTTTGGACCAATGTTGAATGATGTTTGGATGAATGGAGGATGTGGAACCTTTAATTTGGATAGTTTAGACTAGATCTATTGTTAATGTGTGTTTGAGGATGATCCTTGTTTGTGGTAGACAAATGAGTCTAAGTTAAGGAAGATGATAATGAGGTCACAAAATTTAAGAGTAAACTATGACTCCAAAGTAAGCTAACTCACATTGATTTAACAGTAATTCAACTAGATACTTGAAAAGAGATTGCTTTCCAAGCAAGAAGCTAAACTAGGAGATGAGATGAAGATCTAAGTCAAAATGATCAATGCCAAACTTTAGGTTTTTATTTTGAATGGATTGTCATGTTGATGTGGTCCAATGATAACCTAGGAGGTGTTTAGACAAGTCCAAAATGAATATGATCAAATTTGTTTTGTTGTTGTTTTGAATGATAAGAATGACTATAGGTCTTATTTGTTTGAATCTTAGGTGTTCTAGTGTCTGTGGGTCAAAGTTCATAATCTAGAAAAATTCTAGAGTTCTCTAAATTTTCAAATGATAGTCAAAGGCTCTGAGTTACAGTCAAAGGCATCACACTATTTTGGAAAAAGCATCATAATTTTTACAAAAGCGTTGAGATACAACATAAGTGTTGCACTATTGAAATCAAAGGCTTCAACTTATAGAATTATTGTTTTAATTTGAAACAAAGGCATCAAGATGCACAAACACATCAACATGCAAACAAAGGCATTATTTTGATAAAAATAGAATCATCAATTTGCAAATAGAGGCATCATACTACAATAGTCAAAATCATCACTTTTGCTCAAAGTTTAAATTTTGTAAGTTTAACCTAGGGTTTTGAATTTTTAAGTTTGATTTATGTTTAATTGATTTGGAAACTAATACAAAAATAATAAAAAATAGCATGTAGGACTGACTCTTGGATTATTAGTAGATTTTTGTGTGCCTTCTTCAACAAGCCCACACTAATTGGTATCATGGGTAGATTTAGCAATGAAAACACACCATAGATACACAACCTATTTTAGTGGTAGATCGAGATTATCAACTTAGAGTGAGCCCGCTCCAAAATACCTTCCAATGACTGGATGACTAGAGTATGCCAAGGTCATGTGCCACCTTGACATCTCTCACCTTGAAAAGGACAAAGTCCTAATCAAGGAATGTCGGTCACCTCAACAAAGGTTAGCACATAGCAATTAACTTCACACATTGTTCCTTGTACGTTGCACCACTTTAAGTTGATGACCAGAAAGGTCTTAAAGGATTCTAGATAAATAAGTTCATAATAGAAAAATTAGTGAACATAGAGCTCAATTGTTATGCTCGAGTCAAGAGGGGTCTCCTCTCTAATCATCACCTCCCCATCTCGATAGACTTAGGGTCATGGGTCTTGGCTTGAAGGATGCTAGCTACTCCTTACGATATAACTTTTGTTCCCACCTCTTTTATATACCATACCTAAACACATGGTTGAGATCAAACCCTAGGGTGATGAGGCCCCTAGGTAGGTCTCCTACTTGAAGCAAACAGTAATGGCATTGTTTCTAATCCCCAAAATAATTCTTTGGAGTTGTGAGGGGAGAGAATATGTAGACAACCACACCTCAGGTGTACAAACAAATTGCAAGTTAGTGATATTTTTGATTTCCAAGATCACACTAGGTGCAAGGAAAGAGCATACACACACTAACCTACCAAGCACACCACATAATTCATTTTAGGTGCACTAAAAGCAAATGTGTGGTTCAAATTTAAAACACCAAAGATAAATGTGCAAGTCATTAGTAAATTTTTAAACCCAAATTGAAAGTGTGCAAGTTATTTGTTCACTTTAATTGCACCAAGGAAAAATTATAGTTGTGTTGTTCATTTTAATTGCACCAAGGGAAAATGAAATTGTAGGTTCATTTTATTTGCACCAAAATGAAATGTGAGACTAATTTTAGGTGCACTAAGGGAAAATGAATTCTAGACTAAATAAAAAACCTACAACCAAAAATGTTAGTAGCTTCTTGCACCCTTTTCCATCAACTACCACATGCTGCAAACTGATAGAGGCATCAGGATTTTGAACAAAGGCATTGCACTATCAACCAACAAAAGTGTCAACCTTCTGCAAAGGCATCGACCTTGAAGCAAAGGCATCACACTATCCTGCAAGAAAACATAGGATAGTTAAAACAAAAGTGCAACTTTATTTCAAAGGTGTTACACTATTGACCATCATATACATTAATATTTTTCAGATGCGTCACCCTTATGCAAAGGTGCCAAGATTTCATGCAAACAAAAAAAAGAAGAACCAATTAGAGGCATCAATATTTAACAAGTGTGTCAATCTTTGAGCTACAAAGGCATTGATCTTTTGTAAAGGTGTCACATTGTCATTGCAAAATTAGATGTCACACGGTCACTATAACCTACAATCCAATCGAAATTCAAAAAATGATTAGAACATGGATGTGGGTCCCGCTGGGTGTGCCAAATATCATATGGTTAGCTTGAATGATCAAATGAGTATATAATGGAAGCAATTAGATCCTACAAATACTAAGATCCTACAAGATTAAGATTAGTCAAGGCCATACTCAATGAAATTTAGTTAGCAACATCAAAAAGATTTAAACAAAAGCATTAAAAGACAAAATTCAAAGCAATTGAATCTATTCTAATGTGAAAACCTCCAATCCCATTGTGGATTATGCTCCAAATGTGAGTGGATTGCTCAATTTGGGGCTAACCATGTTGCAAAAGCTTGGTTGAATAGGGATGATTCACAAAAGGTTCTCAAATGCTTAAGGTTGGCTCAAGAATTCAAGAGAGTAAGGGTGTTATGAAGAATGTGAATGAAATTCATGTTGAGAAGGCCTTGTTTTATAGATTTTAGAAATTCTAATCAATGGTCAGGATAAAAAATGGTAATCGAGGGATGAGAGAAGATCAAGGAGGTGAGTGTAGATCAAGGATGATCAATGGTTGATAATCCTTGGGAGCTCAAAATATCCCTAATTCCATGGAAATAGGTTGGATATATTTTGAATTGGAGGGAAAATTTTGAATTTGAATTGAGAATATTCTTTAGGGAAGTTGGAGGATTGGAGGAAAATTAGTCAATTAAATAATTATAAAAATTATTTAATTGTGAGTCCATAGAAGAATTATGATTTTAATTAAATAATTGGAATTATTTAATCAAAAGGGGAATATTATTTTTAATTAAATAATTTGAAATTATTTAATCGAAAGGGAGAAATTAGTAGGAAGATGATGAATTAATCAAGTAATGTTAATTATTTGACTAATAGAGGAATAAAGTGAATTTAAATAAATAACTGAACATTATTTAATTAAATAGAGGACTTAGGCGAATTATGAAGAAAATAATATTAGTAAGCGAAATCAAGATGTGTGATATATTCAAGACAATTTTAGGTGTCTATAGAGAGATATAGTCCTACTTTATAGGCTATGTTTAAGGGTGAGGGACACTTTAAATGGTGGCATACAAATAATCATTAGATTCAACTTTGAGTCTTCTAAATTGAGTTTCTAATACTTTAAGCATTTGAGATGTCAATCTCAAGTTATGATGTAATATCTGAAAAGGGTGTACTATTTTCAAACTAAGGAGGTTTAATTCAATTTCATATCATTATGGATGCATTAGAAATTTGACTTAAGACCCAAGGAAAGAATTTAATAACTAATACAATGACAATTTAATATTAAGCCCAGTGTCATTTTAATACATTAAACTTTGTAAGGTGTAGATTTTTAAGAAAGAAATTATTCCTCACTTAGAATTGGTGACTAAATAAAAAGGGGTTGTGGTGGCAAAGTAAAAGGGGAAGTGACTAGATTCTTTTTTTGAAAAAGCAATGTAGGTTTGGCATTTTGAAATAAGAACTATTATATTCTTCTTAGGCCATTGAGTAATAGTAGAAACTTGCAAATTTGAAGACAAACACTTTCAAATCTCAAAGTTAGAGGGTATACATATTGATTTTAGTGGGCAAATTCATATACAGACTATAGTGGTACATTCAAAGCGATTCTAGTTGGTTTGGCTAGAGTTTTTCTTTGGAAAACTTATGATTATATTTGTATATGGGCAAACCTACTTTTCTTTGTGATATTTCTCTATCATTTAGTGGATGTAAATGTTCAATACTTTCATTTCAATTTACTACATTTATTTTTATGCTCTTCTTCTCACATTGTATCTTGTTGAGATAAATAAAAATTACAAAAATAAATTATTATTATTTAGCAATTTTTATGTGTTGGAATTTTTACTATTTGTTATTGGATTTGCATGTTAGTGTGTATTTGACTAAGGTTTTATAGTTCAAATGATATTCTAGTTATACTTGTATGATGATGCTCTTGATTCTTTTTTTTTTTATTACATAAAATGAATTAGGTTGCCTTTTTATATGACACCTAACATGCAAATTTGAACATTTCATGCTTAAGTTGGCTAGTACTGACTAGTTGGAAAGGGGCTTCGACCATGACAAAATTTGATTTTAAAAGTTCAAGGGTCGAAATCTTAGTTTTAGATATGAACCAAGTTTAAATATGCACTTGTGGATCCAACTCAAGTAAAGGAATGGGGAATTTGTAAATCAATTCTAGATCCTTGGAATGCGTGGAATCAGATTTAGTCAAATTTTTTATTACCAATTTTTATAAAGAAACATGTCACTTATAAATTAGTCATTACATTCAATGTGAAAAGTCAAAATGAATCCAAAATAGAAACAAAAACTAAAGACACACTTTTCCCCTTTTTTCCATTTTAAAATTGAAAACTCTTATTTTCAAATGATTGCATCTAAATGCTTAGAAAAAGAACATACACAACTAGGTAACCTCCCCACTAACAAGTCACTCAAAAAACCTTAATTTTGAACAACTAATCTCACAAATCACTGGAAAAAGATAGAAAACAACGAAGGCCATTCTATTTGTAAAATCAAACCTTGTTTCGAAACCTTAGTCCGACTAGACATGCACTACGTTAATCTGTGAATCTCCCATCTTGCAGAGCAGGAGCAAGCTAAATGTCCCGGGACAATTAAATTTCAAACAGACCAATACTATTACACAGTACTGCTTTCACAGAAACTTTCAAATCATTTTGGAATAAAGAAATTAAAAAGACATCTATCTTTCGGATTGAATGCTCGTCACAGTCCGATGCCGAATCAAACTCAAAGCCATTGGTTTCAGCACTTCTGCCGTTGCCAGCATTTCAGAAGAATTCCTTGGAGAAAACCTAACTTTGGAGGATGAAGAAAAGTTAGTGAAAAACACAGCATCCAATAAAAAACAATGCGTAAATGCATTACCCAAATGCATTGAAGCTGACTACAATTCTTATCGCCATCTACTCCAATGGTGTGTGAATTCGAGAGCCATTGCAGAAGGAAAACAGTTACACGCACACACCATTGTTACAGGATTTGTATATCTTCCCTTCATAGCAAACAATCTGGTAAATATGTATGCCAAATGCGGAATAATTGAGGATGCACGTAAAATGTTTGACAAAATGTTTCCTCGCCAGTCAATCACGTGGACCACCATGGTTACTGGGTATGCTCAGAATGGGCCTGAGGAAGAAGCACTGAAGCTTTTCGCGCGGATGCAGCGATCAGGAATGAAATTGAACAACTATACTTTTCCTAGCGTTCTGAAGGCAAGCGCCGGAATTGGGGCACTGCAAGAAGGGATGCAGATTCATTCTTGTATCCTGAAGACTGGGTTTTATTTGGATATCTTTACAGGCAGTGCGCTTGTTGATATGTATGCTAAGTGTCGAGTTGTCGAGGATGCAAGAAAAGTGTTTGACGAAATGCCTGAACGAAATGTTGTTTCATGGAGCGGGATGATTACAGGTAAGGAAAATTTTAGTGCTTAATATTTTACAATTGAGTATATTAGTTAGAATTATATTTAAAACATACCCTATTTGAAGATGAAGACATCCCCGTTTTACCATAAAGTGATATTTCTTTCTTGAAAAATTGAGTATTTTTGGATTTTATTGTCTGGATGTACTGTCATTTCCTTTTCTTGAAAGCTTTGGGATTATTATCTATAAAAAAAAATCTAAGATTGCTGAAAATTTGATATGGAAAAAGTCACGTGCTTGCTTAAAAATTTCCCCAATCGCAGGGTATGCTCTAAATGGACAGAATGAGGAAGCTTTAAGAATTTTTCGGCAAGCACTAGTTGATGGAGTGAAACCCAATGATTATACTTTTTCGACTGTATATTCAGTTTGTGCAAATGTCACAACTCTTGATTATGGTAGGCAGATACATTCTCTTGGTGTAAAATCTGGTTTTGATATGTACGCCTTTGTTGGTAGTTCTCTTGTTGGCATGTATGCAAAGTGTGGGTGTATTGAAGATGCATGCCAAGTGTTTGACAAATTGCCTCAACGAAATCTGGCAGCATGGAATGCAATGATTATAGCATGTGGACAACATGGGAAGACGGAGGAGGCTCTTGAGCTGTTCTCGCAGATTGAGATTTCCGGCATGATTCCCAATGATATCACATTTCTTTGCGTCCTTTCTGTTTGTAGCCATGCAGGCCTAGTGGATGAAGGTCAACGTTACTTTGATTCTATGACTCGAGATTATTGTATTGCACCAAGGCCAGAGCATTATTCCTGCATAGTTGACCTTCTTGGTCGCTCTGGGCACTTGCAGGAGGCAGACAAATTCATCAAACAAATGCCAATGGAACCGATTGCATCTGTGTGGGGTGCCTTGCTTGGTGCTTGCAGAATGCATGGAAATACGGAGTTAGGTAAGCTAGCTGCAGAAAAATTATCTGAAATGGATCCATACAACTCTGGAGCTCGTGTGCTGCTGTCTAATATCTATGCAGCAGCTGGAAGGTGGGATGATGTTGCAAAAGTGAGGAAAATGATGAGAGACCATGGTCTGAAAAAGGAGGCAGGGCTTAGCTGGATTGAATTAAAAAGCGAAGTGCATGCTTTTGTTTCAGATGACGACACACACCCTCAAATAGAGGAAATCTATGCAAAGTTGAAGACATTAAATGATCAGATGGAAGCGGCAGGATATGTGCCTGACACAAGGTTTGTGCTTCATGATGTGGAAGAGGAGCAGAAAGAAGTTCTCCTTGGCTTTCACAGCGAGAAGATTGCACTTGCATTTGGGCTTATGAGCACACCAATGGATACAACCATAAGAATTATGAAGAATCTTCGTGTATGTGGTGACTGCCACAATGCAATCAAGTTCATCTCTAAGCTTGTTAAAAGAGAAATTATAGTAAGGGATACACATCGTTTTCATCATTTCAAGGATGGATTGTGCTCCTGTAGAGATTATTGGTGAAATGAAAATTAAACTTCTACGATCTTTTGATGGTAAGATATATAAGTGACAAAGGTGTGTACACATATTGTTGGCTCCCAAGAATCTCAATTTTTTTATTCTTTGTGGATAATATCATAATGAAAATATTCTCAAAGATTGAGTTGTAAATTATTGTGTAGAATAAAGTTTCTAAATTATTCTAATAGAATGCATACATTGATAGTATGTTCATCAGGAATATATCGGCATTAAATCACAAAGGTCTAATGTCTTATCATGTCTATGTCTCTTGATCTCTTTCGGTAGTCTTCTAGAGGTATTTTCTATCTTCTATAGCTGAGATCCTTATTTATGTCGATTTCCTCAGAGAAAGTTGAGTACTTGAATGTCACAAACTGGTAGGTCATGGCCATGCAGCTAACATGTATTTCTTCGACCTTGCTCATAACAAGGATGTTGTTACTTCAATAATGTGGCTGAAAGAATAATAACAAACCATAGATTAATCAGATTAACATTGAGAGTTGGGATGTCGAAAGGCAAGTTAGAGTTGGCTTTCTTAAGCTGAAAGGCAATTTTGATTACATTCAGTTTATATTTCTTTGATATATCATTTTAACCCTGGCCAAAATTCTATACAAGGTAGGAAGTAACATTGCAGAGCTTGATTTAAGTTGCTTCCATATTTCCTGATCTAGCTTTTAGGTTGCAGCATGCCATTCTTCAAAAATGATGGGTTCTCCAGTAATGCGATTTGAAGTTTCTATCTTTGTCCTCATGTCATTAAAATATTGTTTTTCTTATCTATTTAGAACTCTGGTGAAAACTCAGTATGTAATATCCCCAAATAGGATACTAAAAGGAAACAATAATTTCTGCAAACTAGGGCACAAATCTAATAACAAAAACTTTTACAAACTAGGGCATAAATCTGAAATTTATTTGCATTAAAGTAGTTTAAATCCAACTCAGAATTTCTGATAAGATTTACAACTGAAAGATAGAAAATTCTGATTATTACAATGCTAAAAAAAATGACAATTTAAACCCTTGTAACTGCCCAGAAATTTCCAGAATTAAATACCAGACATTTCCATAAAATAAATGTGTAGATTTCATACCAAAATATTCCAGATTTGGGTCAGAATATTTTCTAATCCTAGCTGACCCTCCAAAAGTGATGCTGGGCTCCCAAAATGACCAGCATTAAGCCTGAAATTGATGCTCTTCAACAGCTGTCCACAGGACACTTAAGAATGAATGATTTGCAGTAGTGAATGTTCCTAGATCTGAGTATCTAGCACTGATATTCTCCTCAATTTTGGCCTCCAAACCTGATAAATTCTTGCAGCCCACAATAATCAATGTGCTAGGGTTTCACAAACCGGAGTTCTTCCACCAAAATACACTCTTCTGGCTAGGGAGAGCTTGTATGTCTCACCGAAATCAGGGATACTCAAGGGTTTCAATCCTTAAGCCAAGTTGCAGCAGCAATAAACAGAAAACTTCATCACATAATCCTCAAAATGAGGCTTTAAGGTGTTATATAACAATTCCTAACAATATGATTTAATCTCCACCCTCCATCTTAACCTCTTTAATCCAAGGGCTCACAATCAAACCCTAAAATCGGCTCTTATCAGCTCCTAGAAGTTGGACACCCCCCTTAGGCAAATTATCACATGTTTTTAAGATGTCACTTAAGTACATAAAAAGGGGACAACTTAAGTCCCATGGCTAGGCATCACTTTAAGTTGCCTAAAAAGACGTGCCCAACTTAAAATAACTTAAGTTCCCTTAAAATATCTCAAGTTCATTTAAGTTGCATAAAAAGATGTGCACTCAACTTAAAATTAGAATTTAGAATAAGCCAAGGACTCATTTCTTACCCAATGATGCTCTATGTCCTCTTTCTCTTGGGTAAACCAAGGAAAGGACAGCCAATCTGTTGCTAATCATCTTGATTTGAGTTGGGGACATTACAGTCCTCCCCACCCAAAGAATGCTTGTCCTCAAGCAATTGAAGGCTAGGATGCTTAAGAATCTCCTCTCCTTCCCATGTTGCATCCTCCAAAGGCAAGTTTTTCCATTTGATAACATATTCAGAAATTTCCTTATTCCTCAACCATTTCTTCCTTACTTGCAAAATTGTTTCTGGAATAAGTATCAATTTACCCTCTCTATCCATGGGAGACAATTTCGTAGAAGGTGTCACATGTTGTCCAAGTGCATTTTTGAGACATGATGGAATACATTGTGGATCTTGCTTGTAGATGGCAGCTCCAGCTCATATGCTACGTCACCAATTCTCAGTTACCTTGAAAGGCCCATAAAATCTGGGTTTAAGTTTTTCTGCCCCACTTACCTTCAAGGAAGATTGTCTATAAGGTTGAAGAGGCACAAATACCAAGTCTCCCACCTCAAAATACCTCTCAACTCGAGGCAATCAACATATTTCTTCTACTATTCCTGTGTAATCTGAATATTCTCCTTGAGTGCTTTGAGGATGTCTTGATTTTCTTTAGCCCACTCAAGAGCTTTTGGAGCTCTGGAATCAGAAAAAACCAAATCTACAAATGTAAAAGCCTCATAGCCATACAAAGCTTTGAAAGGAGTCATGCCAATGCTCATGTGATATGTAGTATTGTAACAAAATTCTGCCAAATGTAACCATTTTGCCCATGCTTTTTGCTGTCCTGAAACATAGTTCCTCAAGTAACCTTCAAGCCATTTGTTAACAATTTCAGTTTGACCATCCGTTTGAGGATGATAACTAGTGCCATGATCAAGTTCCGTTCCAGCCAACTTCACCAACTCTTGCCAAAAAGTGCTGATGAATATGCAGTCTCTATCACTTACAATCCTCTTTGGTACTCCATGAAGTCTGAAAATTTGCTCAAAAAACAGATCAGCAACTTGTGGTGCTTTAAATTCGAAAGGCATAGGCATAAAATGAGTATATTTAGTAAGTCTATCCACCACAACAAAAATAGAGTCCTTACCATTCACCTGAGGCAACCCCGTAATAAAATCCATCGATATTTTTTCCCATTTCTGATTGGGTATAGGAAGTGGTTGTAGCAGCCCTGCTGGAAAAGAAGCTTCAGCCTTATTTCTTTGGCACTCTAGACATTCCCTTACTTGTTTAAGAACATCATCCTTCATACTCTTCCATGAAAATCTTTCACGAATGTACCTGTATGTCTTCAAATAACTGGGATGACCAGCAAGTTGACTGTTATGAACAACAATAAGAATATGCTTTAACTTACTTTCAGGCACTAAGTAGATTCTTTCTTTGTAATAGCTGATGTCATTTAGCACTTTATATCTTTCATCATCAACTTTACCATCTAAAATATCACAAGCATGCTGATTCTTTGAATATTTAGTTAGTATGTGATCCTTCCAAGTGGCTGTAATTTCTGAAAGTGAGCAAAATGTAGGATTACTAGACAATGCATCAGTAACAACATTATTTTTCCCTTTGACAATTTCAATGCCAAAATCATACCCTTGTAGCTTACTTACCCAACGTTTTTGAAATTGGAAAAAATAGGTTTTGAATGGACTTGAAACCATCAAGTTTTGAGGGGACCTGAAATCCACACCAAGAAGAACAAGCTACCCGAAATAAAAAACCAAAAACAACCAGCAGCGAAACAGGGACCCAACAAATCAGCAACCAGCCCAAAGCCAGCAGGCTGCCCAGAAAAGAACCAAGAGATCACATGAATCTTGGCTTCATTGGTTTTGACGGGACCAACAACCCAAGGAACGAAACTCCAACAACAGAAGTATTGGAACCCAGCAAGCCGCCCTTTCCACCTCTATAGGAAAGGTAATCCCAAAAGCACAAGGCTCCAGCAGTGTACTTCAAGAACCATCTGTTCTCATTTAAGCTTTTTTGCTCCATGAAACACTTGAGGCTATTATGATTAGTCCTCATTGTAAACTTGCTGCCCACAAGATATTGCTGAAACTTTTCAAGTGCATGCATGATTGCCAACATTTCCTTGTCATATGTAGAGAACCTCCTTTCAACTTCATTCAATTTTCGGCTCTCATAAGCAATAGGATGCTTGTCTTGCATCAAAACAACCCCAATACCAATACCAGATGCATCACATTCAAGCACAAAGGGTTTAGAGAAATCCGGTAAAGCCAAAACAGGACAAGTACTCATTACCTGCTTAAGATGATCCATGATTCTTTGAGTCTCATCTGTCCACACGGCAAGCATCCTTCTTGGTCAAATTTGTCAAAGGAGCGGTTAATGAAGAAAACCCCTTCACAAATTGTCTATAGTATGTGCATAGACCAACAAAACCCCTCAATTGTGACACGTTCTTGGGTGGTGGCCAGTCAAGTATAACTTGAATCTTCTCTTTATGTACCTTCACTCCACCATTCCCAATGACATATCCCATGTACAATAGCTTAGTCATACCGAACTCACACTTAGAAGCTTTTGCAAAAAGAGAATTAGCTGCCAAGATATTCAATACGCCATCAAGATGTTGAAGATGCTCTTCCCACGTCTTGCTATATACTAAGATGTCATCAAAGAAAACCAACACGAATTTCTGCAACTGTTTATTGAACACATGATTCATGCAAGACTAAAAAGTAGTCGGAGCATTGGATAATCCAAAGGGCATCGCCAAATACTCAAAATGTCCATAGTGACACTTGAAAGCTATTTTGTGTACATCTTGCTCTTGAACTTGAATCTGATGGTACCCTGAACGAAGATCTATTTTGGAAAATAGACTGCTCCATGTAGCTCATCCAACAACTCATCAATACGCAGAATAGGATACTTATTCTTGATGGTCTTCTTGTTAAGTGCATGATAATCTATGCACATCCTCACCTACCATCCTTCTTCACCAAAACAATAGAGGAAGTGAAAGGACTAGAGCTAGGCCATATATGTCCTGCATCCAACAATTCTCAAATAGTCTTCTCAATCTCATCCTTGAATCGTTTAGGATGACGATAGGGATCTGTAACCACTGGTTTGCTGTCCACAAGTCAATGACATGCTCAAATCCACGATCCAGAGGTAGTCCATGTGGTAAATCTGAAAACACCAAACTATGCTTGTCCATCATGCCTTGTATGTCCACATGATATCTATGTTGTCTTGTATCCAAAGACTTATCTGAAATAAAACACTGCACTACCCACTCAGCCTCTAAAGGTCGAAAAATTCTCTCCATCCTCTTGGCTGAAATAACTCTAGGTGCCTCTGAAGATAAGCCTCATAACACCACCTTCTTACCATCTGCTGTAAAACTCAATTGCATAGTTATAAAGTCCGTGACATATGGACTTATAGAATGCAACCACTTAACACCCAGAACAACATTGGTGTCCTTAATGTCAATCACATAGAAATCATCAGTAAGGTGTAGTTGCCCAAAGACATGCTCAATTGTGGCACAAAATTAACACAACGCAATGTGCAATTTGCTGTCTTCACTCGGAAGCCATCACACTCTTCAACTTTCAAACCTCGCTTTTTAACATAGGACACATCAATGAAGTTGTGGGTAGCCCCACTATCAATCAATACAACTTGCTGTCCCTGCATAACACCCTTAACTCTGAAGGCATTATAATGAGGAGTGGTAGAGAGAGTTGCAATCACACCCTCCATCTGTGCCAAGTCATCCTGATGCTCATCTACGCTTGATTCCCCATCCATCTGCTCCTGCTGCTCATCATGAACCTGGGTCTCCTCCAACTCATCATCACTAGGCTCCTCAAAGACCTCGATCCAATGGGCTGTGCCCCCACTCTTACACTTATGTCGAGGTGTCCAAGGTTCACGACAATCAAAGCAAAGCTTCTTTCATCTCAACTCGTCCCTCAAATCATGAGATGTCCCACCAACTGGCTTGGATATCCCTCTTGTTGGTCTAGTATATTTTGGTTTCTTGTCCTTCCTTTGTGGCCAATTCTGCGATGAGGATCTTTGCAGAAACTTGGTAGGAAACCTAGCCTGTGGTGTAGTTAACTCTTTATTCCTTGCACGCTTAATAGCATCCTGCAAGGATGGTGGATCAAAAGCTTTGACCCAACCTCTAAGAGGTTTTGACAAATCCTCTATGAACCAAGAAATCAACCTCTTCTCGATCACATAAGAAACCATAACTGATATTCGTTGAAACTCTGAAATATATGCATCAAGTGTCCCAACCTGTCTCAACTGAGCCAACTCCTTGGAGTGTGCCTCTAAATCCTTACGGTCAAACCGTTCTATCAATGTAGTGCAAAAATGATCATAAGAGACTATTGCTCCATATCTTTGTGTCACTAACCCATGATACCACCACTCATGTGCAACTCCTTCAAGGTGAAGGGTAGAAAACTTGATGGCCTCAATCTCCTTCATTTTATTCAAGGCAAAATAAGTGTCCAATTTCTAAATCCAAGCTGTGGCCGTACACTTGGATGATCCATCAAAACTAGGTAGGGATAGCTGTCCCAACCTCTTTTGCAACCCATAATTCTGCTTCCCTTGATTTTGTTTTTGCTTGGGATTTGTGTGCTTGGTGACCTCCAAGTAGTCCCTAAAAGAGATGGCTTATTGAAAATCTGATCCCAAAGCTTGATACTTAGGTAGTATTTTAGCATCCTCATTATCTTCAATAGGTTCTCCTCCTCAAACTCCATAGTAGGGACTGTGGCATCTTCCCCCTGCGACCACCAAGCAGCAGGGGAAGCAAGACTAGCGCATTCATTTTCCGGCGGCCACCCTGGAGCCCCAAGTCTCTCGATAGCTTCAACATTTTCCTTGCTATCCCAGCCAGAGGAAGAAGAACTTGCCATATCGGATCTGGGGATACGACTCGGTGCTGGGGGGGAACTACTATCGAATGACAGGGTCGAGAAGGGAAGATTAAGACACAACATAGTCCGAGCGAACCCACTTGAGATCTTTACTAAACTATGACCAGCCATCATATTAGCGAATACACGTATGCCCACGGCGAATGCCCGAAGAATTGTTTCATGGTCGCCAAAGGAGCCCCAAGAAGCAATGAAGAGAAATATGGTGACCCAGAATACCGATCTCATTAATCGAACTAGATACTTTATTACACTATAAGTAAGGCGACGACATAGGACGGACTCACCGATTCCCTACTAAGATAGTTGGATAGTTGGGTTTGGTCCTATTGGCGCATGCCATGGTGGGGTCTTCGACTGGGGTGAAGTCGTAACAAGGTAGCCGTAGGGGAACCTGTGGCTGGATCAAATCCCAACCAACCAAAATAGCTTAGTGCACTCACTGGTTAGACCGATCAAATGAGATAATGAGATGCGAACGGTCATTCGTAATCAGGGAAGGACGGCGTACTCATACTAATGCTCCTCTTCAGTTCTTTTTTCGCATCTTGTGCTCTATATTTCATTTCCGGTGTCATTGCTGGAGTTTTGTTCAAAGTTTCACATTCACATCGTATGGAGTTGGAAGAATTCGGCGATCCTCTTGTGTAGGCTCATCTTCTTGTATGAAAGTAGGCATGAACGGTCTGGATTGTGATGAACCCATGGACTTGCTAGTAGAATATTCCTTATTTTCTGCAGCTTTGCTACTTACTTCTCTCTCTGTATGCACTAAAGTCCTTCCATTTGTTGTGTTATGAGCCAGCTGACTTAAATTTTTTTTGTTATCATGTAACAACCTCACCATTTTTGAAAACATTTGTTTTGCTTCTTCATTTGATGATGGTGGCTGATTGGGTCCGCCATTATTTCTTTTTGTTTTTCCAAGCTATGACCACCCTTTCCACGCATGTAGTCAACCCAAACAGGCTGCCAAGTTCTTGCAGCTCTGATACCACTGTAATATCCCCAAATAGGTATTAAATATATTAAATAATGTAAAATTAATGGTCATCTTAGTCGTCTTTAGTTAGTTTAGATAGTTTCTAAATTTGTCTTCAGTCTACAATCGTTTCTTTTAGAAACATCGTCTCTTGTAAATCTATATAAGGAACTTTCGTTCCTCTGTTCAATGCATCAAATATTTTATCATGGTATCAGAGCGGGTTTGAGCCTGTCTCCCTCATGGGAGGGCTCAGGACTCTGGGAGGGTGTCATTGTTTTTCAAAAAAATAATTTGAGGGCTCTTTGTTATAGCTTTTTGCAGAGATTTCGTGATAGCTTTTTGAGGAAACAAGTTCGAGGTTTGTTTTTGGATCTGGGCGTAGTTTATCTCCTTCTCTGGGTTGACGCGACTTTGTTTCTTTATTTTCTGGTCGTATGATCATCTGGACACAAGATTCTTTTTCTGGTCGCGATTTTGAAGAGATGCACGAATTGTTCTGGGCGCTGTTTTTTTTCGAGCTAGGGTTTTTGGTACTGCGCGATTACTGCATTCTGGGCACGTTTTTTATCCAATAAAATCTTGTGTTCTTTTCTCTGTCTGCGTGTGACCTAGGCTCGTGGTTTTTATGGCGTCGTTTTTCTACCTTTCGTGGACTGTGGCGGATTTTTCCAGTTGTTTTTGGGCGTGCAACTCTCTAGCGTTTATTTACTCGCGTTTTTGAAGGCGCTCGATTGGCGCGACCTTCTGTATGCTCTTTTGCACGATTTTTTGTTTGGTGTCTGTTACTTGGTTCATGGCATCCTTTTTGGCGACTTTCATGGAGTTATCAGTGGTAGGCTTTTTGTTATGTTCGTTCATTCTGTAGATTGCCGTCAGAGATCTGGGTTCTCCATCTAGCTGGATGGCTTACTCAATTCTCAATTCAGGTCCCTCTGACGCGTTTTTGTCCTTGGTGAAGAACCCGCTGCATCATATTCTCAGCGAAAGAAAGTCTACGAAAATTGCTATATGACATTTATGGTGGTTGAATTTGTTTTTGGTTTTATGGTAACAGCTGAGGGTTTTAATATTTTTTTCCTTAAAAATTATTTTGGGGGTTTTTATAATTTTTCGCCCTTTAAAAAATTTATTTGGTGGGTTTTAGAATTTTTAGCCTTAAAAATTATTTGTTGGGTTTTATAATTTTTCTTAAAAATTATTTGGAGGGTTTTTTAATATTTTTTCCTGAAATTTTTTTGTGAGGTTTTCTGATTTTTGCCTGAAAAATCATGAAAGGGTTTTACCGTTTTTCCTTAAAAACGATGTTTTGTATGCTGATCCGTGTTTCGGATTCCGTGCCAGCTACTTGGATTCCTTTGTGTTTTTTTATTGTTTTTTCGAAAAAACGATGCTTTGTAAACTTCAGATTCAGGGTTTTGCGATTTTGTCCTCAAAAATCATAGTTTCTTGCAGTCTGTTCTAGAGCATAGTGCTTATCTGCAAAAGTTTGGAGGGTTTGCCGATTTTCCTCAAAATCATGGTAGTTGTTTTATTGGAGTCTCTAGCTACAGGGAGGGACAACTTTGTTACCCAACATCAGGTTGGATGTTTTGTGATCAGTTCTGGTTGTTTTCAGAAGTTTTGCAGTTTCTGAGAGAGTTAGTGGTAGACTCATCTCAAGTAGCAGAGTTAGTGGCAGGCTCTTGTCTTTTGTAAAACGTTCTTTGTTTCTATGGGTAGTTAGAACGATGACCATTAAGGGAGGGTATTAAATATATTAAATAATGTAATATTAATGATCATCTTAGTCGTCTTTAGCTAGTTTATATAGTTTCTAAATTTGTCTTCAGTCTACGATCGTTTCTTTTAGAAACATCGTCTCTTGTAAATCTATATAAGGAACTTTCATTCCTCTGTTTAATACATCAAATATTTTATCAATAGGATACTAAAAGGAAACAATAATTTCTACAAACTAGGGCACAAATCTAATAGCAAAAGCTTTTACAAACTAGGGCATAAATCTGAAATTTCTTTGCATTAAAATAGTTTCAATCCAACTCAGAATTTTTGATCAAATTTCAAATCAGATTTAGAACTGAAAGATAGAAACTTCTGATTATTACAATGCTTAGAAAAATGACAATTTAAACCCTTATAACTACCCAAAGATTTCCAAAATTAAATATCAGACATTTCCATAAAATAAATGTGCCGATTTCATACCAAAATATTCTAGAGTTGGGTCAGAATATTTTTTAACCCTAGCCGACCCTCCAAAAGTGACATCGGGCTCCCAAAATGACCAGCATTAAGTTTGAAATTGATGCTCTTCAACAGCTGTCCACAGGAAACTTAGGAATGAATGATTTGCAGCAGTGAATATTCCCAGATTTGAGTATCCAACATTGATATTCTCTTCAATTTTGGCCTCCAAACTCGATAAATTCTTGCAGCCCACAATAAACAATGTGCTAGGGTTTCACAAACGGGAGTTCTTCCACCGAAACACACTCTTCTGACTAGGGAGAGTCTGTATGTCTCACTGAAATCAGGGATACTTAAGGGTTTCAATCCTCAAGCCAAGTTGCAGCAGCAATAAATAGAAAACTTCATCACATAATCCTCAAAATGAGCCTTTGGGATGTTATATAACAACTCCTAACAATATGATTTAATCTCCACCCTCCATCTTAACCTCTTTAATCCAAGGGCTCACAATAAAACCCTAAAATCTGCTCTTATCAGCTCCTAGACGCTGGATGCCCCCCTTAGGCAAATTATCACATGTTTTTAAGATGTCACTTGAGTAAATAAAAAGGGGACAACTTAAGTCCCAAGGCTAGGCATCACTTTAAGTTGCCTAAAAAGATGTGCCCAACTTCAAATAACTTAAGTTCACTTAAGTTGCATAAAAAGACACTCAACTTAAAATTAGAATTTAGAACAAGCCAAGGAATTCATTTCTTACCCAATGATGCTCTACGTCCTCTTCCTATTGGGTAAACCAAGGAAAGGACAGCCAATCTGCTGCTAATCATCTTGATTTGAGTCGGGGACATTACACAGTAGCAAGTCATCTTACACTAATGATCCCTTCCCACTGGCAGATACATAACTCCATAAATTGAAGATTTATAGAGTATTGAAAACGGAATTAATTGTCTTCCAAAATACTCCTTTTCTGTCATTCATAAGAAACTTTCATCCAATATGGAAATATATCCACAATGTCTTAGTTTGTGCAGGATTCATGAGAACTAACATAATTGGTATGGAACTTGTATTTAATATTTTGTACAAACCATACAGGATTCATGTGATTTTTGTAGTGTTTCCAACCTGCAAGTTTCTGACATGTGGAGTTTTTTTGTATTAGTATACAACTGTTTTAAACATTGAAGAGTAAGAGCACTGTTGAAGTTACAGCAGGACTTAAATGATGTGAAATATTGATAGATATTGTGGGGGAAATGAATGATTACATTACCTCTTGGCAAGACACAAAGCTAGACTGTAAGAAAGCAGGCACTTAGGAATGAAACAGAGGATTTAGAAACCAATAACTTGAATGTTCTTAGATGTGAGATGCCTGATTTGAATAGACAGAAAAAAGGAAACAACACTGGCTGGAAAATATCAACACTATAAATTGCAATAGTAAATTCTTGACATTAAATTTGCAATTATATAATAAGCAGTCAACGCAACCATTGAAATATGATAATCTGATTCTGCTCTTCGAAATTAGAGATAAAATCACATAAAGATTTGGGAGTTACAGTCGAGCCTCAGCATGTCCAATAAGATTCCGATCCAGATTTTAATGAAACTTCAGGAATTCAATACATATATTCAGCCCAATGCACGAATTAACATAGAGATGAGTACTTAGCGGGCTTGCCAATTATGTGTTGCAATTCGATAGACCAAGCTTAGTGTATTTGGCTTCCACTGAGTCCCGATGTAGATGAAGTCCCCAAAGCACCGTTATTCACTGATTTGTCTCACGAAATGGTGATCCGCAACCATTGAAAATTGTCCCGATCTAGAATTCCACGCTGAATGTCGGCATCAATCCAAGTGTTGGCTCTGACACGATACCAGTCTCTTGGAGATTCGACGAAGATAAAGCTGAATCCTGTACCAATGTGATGGAGGATTGGTAGACCGAAATGTGTGTTCGATGGTCGCTGGGACTGAGAAGGCGCTGTCCCAACCCCCAGGAATGAACACCGCTCTACCTTTCCCATGTGCTTGGAGTTACGCCTCTAGCACCCGTGCCTAGAATGATGAATCTCGTGCTTCACGGGAAGAGAGACCTAGACACAGCCACTTGCTTATGATGATCACCTGAAGTATTGGCACCCTGATGTCAAGTGAACCCCTCTTAGCACGGGTCTTGCAAGCGAATGAATGACTTAGAATCTGCGTGTACGTTGGAACAAGAACAACTTAATGAAATGGAAGTCAAAACACGAATTTCCCCGAAACTGAGACTACGTCCAATACCTGGGTGCGAATGCATGAACGACTATGCCCTCACTGATTGCTTGGCAAGATTTGCATCCAAAATTTGTGATGCCGATCAAGGAGCCACGAGCCAGTATAAATACTTGCTCTTGAATGCCTTCCTAAGTGGGTCAGCCACAACAATGAAATTTAAATATTATTATTCAATAATTTAAATTTAATATTAGATTATTATTTAATAATATTATTTTTTTAAATATTTAATTATTATAAAATTCAAAGGTAGTGTTTAAAAACACTATTTTACCGCCAAGATTTGAAATGGGTCCATGTCAATCGGTGAGGACATGATATTAGATGATATGGTGAAATGAAGGATATATTTAAAACCATTTTCAACTAAGTTCAAGTAGGTGCAAGGCACATGTACATTGATGTCAAGGCCATTGAAATGGAAGATAAGATTGCGTTTGATACCTTTGGAAGATATGCTCGTAATTTTGGCAGTGTTCAATACCGAAGAAGTATATACTGGTTAACGAACTCAAGTTATGTAGTTATCATTCTATTCTTCGTTACCATGCTAGCAATTGCATAGGAAGCTGCATGAAAGGAACAATATTCAAATATTCTAGAATAGGCTTTGGGGTGGAAGTCCTTGGGTTGATGTTTCACATCTTTCTTCTCTCTGTTTCAAACATCTATTAGAGGTGCTTGCATGCTTTGTGGGTTCCCATGCCTTTTGATTATTACCAACTTGCATGAGAGAAATGTTGATGTTGCAGCGTCGGGCATCACTTCCAGCCACGACTTGAGATAATAAATTTCATATAGCCTTTCGGCTATTCAATTTATTGAAGTCAATATGAATGTGAAGGGGCACTTCACTTGGAAACATATAATATTTAATTATTGTTAATTAATATTTAATTATTTTACTTGAGGCTAACTTCACTCATTCACCACCTTTTATGGAGACAACATTTCATTGTGGCCGACTTCTTGTCTTGAAGAGACGCGATCTCTCTCTCCTTCATGTATATAATAGAGATGGCTATTGTTCATTTGTGATCATCATATTCATCCATTCATATGTTCGAGTTTATGCAAGTGCGAGTTTATCAAGTGCAGATCGAAGTCTTGAAGGAGGCCGAGTTCATCACTAAGAGAGATTGACATTAGCATCAACAAGGAGTTATATATTATTCTATGATTGCATCAAGTTTTGGTGCTGTTGTTTGGCCTCATAATTGGCCTCATTGTAAAGAAGATTATTGTCTCATATTCAATATATAAGTGATATATTGTTGCTGGGTTTTTCTCCCTCAAGTGGAGGGTTTTCCCAGGGTATATGCTATGTCTATTTGTTTGAATTTGAATTAAAAATCTGCTTATTCTCATCTAATCATAAAAATTAACATGGTATCAGAGCGGGTTTAAGTAAGATCGTGATCAGATTTATATAAGCAGCGTTATCTTCCATTCTTGTTATCATCTTCTTGTGTCTATCTTATTGTCGAAAATGGTGAATGGGCTCAAGATTGAAGATAGACTGGAAGGTGCTTCCAATTTCACCTCTTGGAAGTTTAGAATAATACTTGCATTGGAAGAAAATGAGATTGCTGAGTTCGTGGAGAGCGAAGTTCCCAAACCTTCCGATGAAAACGAGAAGTCACAATGGAAGAAGAATGGCACTAAGGCGAAGAAGATTTTGGTTGATTCTGTGAAGGACCACCTTGTGCTAATTAACTCCAAGTTGAAGACAGCAAGAGAAATGTTCAAGATCTTGGAGGAAATGTATGAGATTAATAATACAAGCAGAGCTCTTGCATTGAGGCAACAACTTCATCAGGTCAAGATGGCGAAAGGAGATTCTGTCATCTCATTCTTCATGAAGATCACCGAATTGAGAGATCAACTTTCCACCATTGGGCATATGGTTGATGATAAGGATTTGGTTATGTTGGCGCTTAATGGTCTTCCTCAATCTTGGGAGCCATTTATCCAAGGCATCAGTGGGAGATCAAAACTACCTAAGTTTGATCGCTTGAGGGCATATTGCATTCAAGAAGAATCAAGATTAGCAGCAAGAGGCAATGGGCAGAGTTCTACAAATGAAGAGATCCATGTACTTTCCGCTCAATCTTCGAAGAAGAAAGGAAGAGAAGGGAAGAAAGGCAACTTCAAGAGGAACAAAGATAGAAGATCGGATGGTGCTCCCACATCTAAGAAGAAGAAGGATCTTTCCCACATACAGTGCTTCAGATGTGACAAGTTTGGTCACTATGCAAAAGATTGTCCAACTAGACCTAAACAACATGCTTCAGTTGCGGATGTGGACAAGATCTCTCCTCAGAAGGATTCAAGTGGTTTCCTATTCTATTCTGCTTTATCAAGCAATGTTCCTACGGATAGCAACACTTGGTTGATTGATAGTGGTGCCTCCCATCACATTACTGGATTTAGAGAACATCTTTCAGATTTGGTGGAGAGAGATACGAGTGTTCAAGTCATAATTGGAGATGATGCATGTTATTCCGTGAAAGGTGTTGGAACCTCCTCTCTTCACTTAGATTCCGACATCTCTCTCCAGTTGAGCGATGTACTATTTGTACCAGGCATCAAGCGGAACCTTGTTTCAATTTCAGCCTTGGAGGACAAGGGATATCAAGTTGCATTCTCCGAAGGAAAAGTTCTTGCATGGCCGAAGAACTCTAGCATCAAGTCAGCCTGAGTGATTGGTGTTCGGCAAGAATGTCTCTACAAAATTTGCACTCGTCCACTACAGGCTTTGTTGCATGATTCATCAAGTTCGTGTGAACTTTGGCATAGAAGACTTGCTCACCTTCACTTCAGAGCACTTCCAACCATGGAGAAGATGGTCACAGGCCTTCCTAAACTCAACCAGGAGCATGAAGGTACTTGCCGAGGATGCGCTTTGGGTAAGAATACTAAAGGACCTTTTCATAGTAGTGAAAGTAGATCTAAATGCATTCTAGATCTTGTTCATTCTGATTTGTGTGGTCCAATGTCTGTTGCTTCTTTGAGTGGTTTCTTGTATTATGTAATTTTCATTGATGACTACTCTAGAAAGACTTGCATTTATTTCTTAAAGACTAAAGAATCTGAGGAAGTACTTGAGAGATTCAAGGAATTTAAAGCTCAAGTAGAGAACTTGTCCGGGAAAAGCATCAAAGTTTTGAGATCTGACAACGGAGGAGAATACATCTTTGGAAGCTTTCGTAACTTTTGTGTTGAGGTAGGAATTAAGAGGGAGTTTTGTGTTCCCTACAATCCACAACAAAACAGTGTAGCAGAAAGGAAGAACAAATCCATCGTAGAAGCAGCTAAAGCCATGATACACGATCAAGATCTGCAAACCTTCCTTTAGGCCGAGGCATCTAGGACAGCTGTGTATGTTCAGAATCAGAGCCCTCATCGTATCTTGGAGAACATGACTCCTGAAGAAGCTTTCACAGGTGTGAAGCCTGAAGTTAGCCATTTGAGAATCTTTGGTTGTCCTGTGTATGTTCATGTGCCTAAAGATAAAAGGACTAAGTTGGAACCTTCTGGCAAGAAAGGAATATTTGTGGGCTACAGTGAGACTTCAAAAGCCTACAGAGTTTACATTCCAGGTCAGAAACTGATAGAGATCAGCAAGGACGTCACATTTGAAGAGGATGTTGCATTCAAGAGATCTAAAGGCTCTCTCATGGAGAGAGATAATGAAGATCATGAGACTCCTTAGGACATGGAAGTTGACGATACTCCTGAGATTTAGAGGGAGTCTCCTGAACCAGAAGAGGATGGTGATCCAATTGAGCCTTTGGAACCTACTGATGGGCCTAGAGACATTGTTATTGGTCGAAAGAGACCTCTATGGGCTAGGCAAACAATGCAGGAGGTAGAAAAGTTTGCAGCCCCTAGAGGAACATTCAGAGAAAGCAAAATACCTCAAAAGTTTTCAAGCTATGTTGCATTGATGAGTCAAATGATTGAATCTGAGCCTTCCAGTGTTGAGGAAGCTTCAAGTCAGCAAGTATGGAGAGATGCTATGGCTGAAGAGTATCAATCGATCCTCAACAACGATGTTTGGGATATAGTACCTAGACCAGAAGGGAAATTTGTTGTATCTTCTAAGTGGCTTTTCAAGATCAAGCATGCGGCTGATGGAAGCATTGAGAAGTACAAGGCTAGATTTGTGGCTAGAGGGTCCTCTCAGAAAGAGGGAATAGACTATGAGGAAACATTTGCTCCAGTTGCTCGTTATACCTCCATCAGGACTATCATTGTTATTGCAGCAGCTAAAGGATGGAAGTTACATCAGATGGATGTGAAGACAACATTTCTAAATGGTGTAATTGAAGAAGAGGTATACATTGAGCAACCTGATGGATTTGAGGTTCATGGGAAGGAGTCTCATGTTTGCAGATTGAAGAAGGCTTTGTATGGCCTTAAGCAAGCTCCTTGTGCTTGGTATGAGAGGATTGATCGATACCTATTGAGCTTGGGCTTCTCCAAGAATGATGCTGATTCAAACCTGTACTTCAAGGTAATTAATGGTGAGGCTTTGATCTTGGTTCTCTATGTTGATGATCTATTTCTTACTGGAGAAGAACACCTCATTATCAAATGCAAGAAGGAGTTGGCTTCTGAATTTGAAATGAAGGATCTTAAGTACATGCATTACTTCCTTGGTTTAGATGTATGGAGGCCTAATGAGATCATTCTAAGTCAATGGAAGTATACAATAGACATCTTGAAGAGATTTGGTATGATGGATTGCAAATCCATGTCTACACCTATGGAAACCAATTTTCAGAAGTTAAAAGAGGCTGCAGCTAGTTCAGATCTGGTGGATCCTACTATGTACAAGCAGTTGATTGGATCATTGATGTATCTAGTTAATACTAGACTAGATATTTGCTATGCAGTGAGTGCACTTAGTCAGTTCATGTGCGAACCACGGCAAATACACCTAGTTGCAGCAAAACATATCTTAAGATACTTGCATGACACAGTTGGGTATGGTTTGAGATATTCTTCTGGTGTGGACTTGAAGCTGCATGGATATTCTGATTCTGATTGGGCAGGGTGTGTTGCTGATCGGAAGAGCACCTCTGGATGTTGTTTTAGTTTGGGGTTTGCAATGATCTCCTGGTGTAGTAGGAAGCAGTCTTCAGTGGCACTAAGCACCGCAGAGACCGAGTATATTGCTACTTGTGTGGCAGCTCGAGAAGCAGTGTGGCTTCGAAAGCTCCTTGCAGGATTGTGTGGACAATCATTGGAGCCGACTGTCATTCATCGTGATAATCAAAGCCATGTGAAGCTTTCTGTCAATCCAATGTTTCATGACAGAACCAAACATGTTGAGATCAAATACCATTATATCAGAGATATGGTATTGAGGAAAGCTATCCAGTTGAGATACATTAGCACTGATGAGCAGACGACCGACATTCTCACCAAGCCTCTCTCCATAGTAAAGCTTGTGTACTTTCGAGAAAGGCTTGGAATTGTGGAGAATGGAGCCCTAGTTGAGAGGGAGACTCAGCTTCAGTGATCTTCTGTGATTTGCTCTAATGCATCTTTCTCTATGAGAGAAATTTGAGGTGTAAGCCCTTGTCTAATGCATATTTCTTTGTGAGAGAAATTTGAGGTGAAAGCCCTTGTTTCCACCCTTTGGGAGTAGCCATGGTGGATGTCATGTTGAGTGACTCCATGACATCATGTTGAGAAACTCCGTGATGAATTCCTTGTACTTGTGTTTATCCACCCTCTGGGAGTAGCCATGGTGGACGTCATGATGAGATGACGACATCACGTTGAGTGACTCTGTGATGGGCACTTGTTCCTTCCATACATGGGAGTAGCCATGATGGACAATCTCACATTGAGTGACTCCGTGATGAGCTCTTTCCACATATGGGTGTAGCCATTGTGGATGTCATGTTGAGAGACTCCATGACATTGGTTAGCTGGAAGACTTCCTCACTAGCTGAGAGGGAGTGTTGATGTTGCAGTGTCGGGCATCACTTCCAGCCACGACTTGAGATAATAAATTTCATATAGCCTTTCGGCTCTTCAATTTATTGAAGTCGATATGAATGTGAAGGGGCGCTTCACTTGGAAACATGTAATATTTAATTATTGTTAATTAATATTTAATTATTTTACTTGAGGCCGACTTCACTCATTCACCACCTTTTATGGAGACACAACATTTCATTGAGGCCGACTTCTTGTCTTGAAGAGACGCGATCTCTCTCTCCTTCATGTATATAATAGAGATGGCTATTGTTCATTTGTGATCATCATATTCATCCATTCATAAGTTCGAGTTTATGCAAGTGCGAGTTTATCAAGTGCAGATCGAAGTCTTGAAGGAGGCCGAGTTCATCACTAAGAGAGATTGACATTAGCATCAGCAAGGAGTTATATATTATTCTGTGATTGCATCAAGTTTTGGTGCTGTTGTTTGGCCTCATAATCGGCCTCATTGTAAAGAAGATTATTGTCTCATATTCAATATATAAGTGATATATTGTTACTGGGTTTTTCTCCCTCAAGTGGAGGGTTTTCCCAGGGTATATGCTGTGTCTATTTGTTTGAATTTGAATTAAAAATCTGCTTATTCTCATCTGATCATAAAAATTAACAAGAAATGTCATAGAACAAATGACTACTAAAGGAAATTGGTCATTAGAGATGACTTAAATATACATAGGCCAAAATTCCATAATAGTTGTAAATCTTAGATTCAAATCATCCAAACTCATGCAAAATATCAGGTTAACCCATATTTTCCACCTTCCCATCTCTTATTAGACTACTAAAGAAGTTCTATTCTTGACCTTTTTACAAAATTTGGGAAGAATCATAATTTTGTTTATAGATAAACCTAACATCTGTTGATTTTTAAGGACAATGATATGCACAAAACATGGATAGAGGTTATAAGGTATATAAGTACCAGTTTGCTAAATATTACCTGCAGTTCTGGCCTAATGATAAGGGCTTAGTGTTATGAACCCCTATTCTGATGTATAAATTAGGTATTAGTTAGTAGTAGATTGTGTGCAAATGCTTTGTAAGTCACCCATATGCTAAGTATTTATTCCACATGCATGGGATAGTAGTAGTTGTCTTTAGCAAGACTCTATATTGTAATGGCTTCCCAAGTGTAAAGTATCTTTGATATTGTAATTGGAGTCTATGCTCTATTGGGATGATTTCTTCCTTCAAGTGGCACTATGCAAATAATATAAAAGCATTATGTTGATCTTATTTTCTGCATATATCTGTGTGTTGTCTTTATTTTATTTGTAAGTTCCTTACAATTGATATTAGAGCTCTTCTTAGGGCCACATTCTGCAACAATATCACAAGATTAGGGATTTTTGTGATCGTCCATCATATGCTTTCACCTTGCCCTCTCAGGGTCTTGCTGATTAGAAAGTGGCACTTCGAATCTTGCTTGAAATTTGCCAAATTTTTTCATTGCTAGTAGTTTTGTTTGGTTTTAGGCTATAAACCTTGTGTTGGGAGTTTTAGAATATCCTTAGAAGAGTTGTCATTTTTGGCTAAGCTAGATTCTTCATAAAAGGGTTTCATGAAGTGAGGGGGGCTTAGATTCCAATACCTAGGCCTTAGACAACATCTATATATGGCTATGAGCTTTCACATACCCTTGGCCTTGGGTATATAGGGAGATCCCATAGTTTGTTTCAAAACTTAGCCCTAGGTAGCTTTGATTGTCTATAATCTATGATGCTTTGGTAAGTGTTTAGCCTAAAAAAGTTAACTGCACCATACCTCGGAGACAGGATAGTGGGCTATAGGATAGTTCTACCCTATAGTTAGGGCTTTGAAATATTGAGCCAACACTATTTTCGAATGGGAACAATATATTTGTGAGCTCATAGATCAACCACACCCTCTTGAAGCCTTCTTGATTATTCCCTAGTTTCTGCAGATAGATCTAGGCACAGGTTGTTAGAATCTCAGACAATTGAGCAGATCGCTAGAAATTTTATGATGTTATATTAGTGGGACATCACACTGCACTATTCAAAAACTAGATGATAATCTCTAGATTGTAGGTTTAGTGTCAATCACAACAGCGGGTTCATCTCCCATTTGATCTGCCAATTTGCAACTTTAGGGTCAAATTTCTCTCAAGCTAGGAAAAACTTGCTAGTTGTGTCTGAAAAAACTGTCTGTAGGGTTATATTTGTAAAAAAATCAATAAATAAATAAAGTATGGACCAATAGGCAGTTGTCCCATTGTGATCCTCTCTTTGAGCTAATTTTTTTGGCACATAACTTGAGTAATCCTTTTTGGTCTGCTCAAGTCATTCACATCGTCCATGCACCTACCCCATTGCATTCGTCTCTTCACACTGATGGTTTTGCCATATAACTTTGATAACCCTTTTGGTAACCTTGTGTGTTCACTATGGCTGGTGGCTGTAGATCCAAAGACCAATCGAAGCTTTCTTTGGAATTATTATTTGATAGAGTACACCAATTGTAGTCTGATGTGGATGTACATCTCTCCAAGCTAGATTGGCTTGACATGCCAGTTGTTCTGGACAATTGGTTGGGTGCCTCTACTTTCATGTAAATGACAATACTCTACATTGAGGATTTCCAATCCCCAAATTCTTGGTAAACCCCAACCAATACTAAATTGGCTTGACATGCCAGTTGATCTGGACAATTGGTTGGGTGCCTCTACTTTCACTAATAGGCTCCAAAGTTTGCATCTTGATACAGGACAATACTCTACATTGAGCATTTTCCAATCCCCAAATTCTTGGTAGGCCCCAACCAATACTGAATTGGACTTTCCAAAATTTGATGGTACAGACCCAATCAATTGGTTATATAGAGCAGAGTAATAAGGCAAAAGCTCTCTTTCTTTTTTCCACTTGGATAATGAAGCTATTCAATGTTATCAATGGTTGGAAAAATCTTGATAGTTTCTCACATGGCCAGACTTTAATAAGGATGTCCTTTGCCACTTTAGTCCAAGTTAGTATGAAGACTTCACAAGAGCCCTAACTAAATTGCACCAGACACATTCATTCCAAGAATACTAAACCCAGTTTGAGAAATTAGCTAATCATACTAGTGCCCTTGATGATTTTTTTTTCCAAAAGTCGTTTTATAAGTGGTCTCAAAGAAGATATCTGGGCTGAATTCTGGATGTTTAGGTCTACCATGTTTCAGGGTGCTCTCAGATTAGCTTGCTTAGTGGAGGTAAAATTTACAGCACACTAAAGAGCCACAGCATCCTCTCTTCAATCATTCAGGACAGAGAAGGATACAATAGATTGAGGAACTGACCCCATCACTATTCACAGGTTATCCAAAGAAGAGTTAGCTTAGAAAAAAATATAAAAGGGACATGTTTTAATTGTGATCAAAATTGGGAGAAAGGTCATAGATGTCAGGAACAATGATTGTATTTCAATGATTTTATAGAGGTGCTCAGTGACACTAAGGAGTCTTCAGAAGAGGAAAAAGAGGCAGATTTATTAGACAATGATTCAACATAGGATGCTCACATCTCTGTTCATGCAGTTGCAGGATTCTCTTCCTTACAAACCCTCAAAGTCATTGGCTACATCAAATGACAATGAATTGTGGTCCTCTTTGATGGTGGCAGCACTCACAACTTCATTAGTAGGAAACTTGCCAACCATCTCCATTGCTATGTCCATGCTTGCAACAATTTCCAAATTATTGTGGCCAATGGGAATACTGTGTCCTATGGTAGCAAGTGTTCCAATTCCTTGTAGGAATATCAACTCACCTCTGATTTGTATTCTCTTTCCTTGGGAGTTGTGAATGTGGTGTTTTGAGTACAATGGTTGGAAACATTAGGGCCACTCCCTCTCAATTATTCCCATTTCTAGATAAAATTGGGTCCATAGGGCAAGCAATATACCTTGCAAGGTCTGAAAGTTAAAAATGTTTAAATGGTTAGTTCACTCCATAGAGAAGATGTTAAAGAAAGGGTGTTCTAGCATTATTGCACAATTCCATTCTATTGAAGCTCAAAATCCTTGGCAGCTTCCAAATATTAAGCCCTATTGCTATCCTTTTGAACAAAAGATTGAAATTGAGAAGATAGTCAAGGAGCTAATGGAGGTAAGTGTCGTTAGACCCAATACAAGTCCTGAAAAATGGCAGATGGTGAATGGCAAATGTGCCCTGATTTTTAGGAACTAAATAAATTGACCGTCAAGGACAAAGTCCCTATTCTTGTGATTGACAATTTGTTGGATGAACTCTCTGGCCAAATTTTTACCCAGCCAGATCTTCACTTTGGATATCCCTAAATTTTGGAAGGATATTCCCAAAACAACTAATTGGACGCATGAATTAGTCTTAACTAATTTTCTCTTTACCTTCCAAAGTCTAATGAATAATTTGTTCAAAAGCTACCTCCACAAATTCATCTTGGTCTTTTTTTATGACATTCTTATAGACAACCATAGTTGGGCTAATAATCTAAGGGATGTGGAAATCACCCTCCAAAATTTGAAGGATTATTCCCTTTTCATCAATTGCTCTAATTGTGCTGTTGGCATGGTCGCATTGTTATTTAAGAGGGAATGTGAGTTGATCTAAAATTGAGGCAATGTAAGAGTGGCCTAGACCCAAATCCATTAAGAGTTTGTATAGTTTCTTAGGCTTTACTAGGTATTATTGCAAATTTGTTCGGGATTATGGTAAAATTCTAGGGCCATTGACAACTTTCATTGTCTAGAATATAGAAGTTGATATGGCCTTCCTTGCCCTCAAAGTCACTATGTATTCCACCCTAGTTTTGTCCATGCCAGATATTCACAAACCATTTGTTCTAGAATGTGATATCGTGAGGGTAGATATGGGTGTTGTTTTGATGCAAGAGGATTAGTCACTTGCTTTCACCAACAAGCATGTGAGAGGGTGAAATCTTGCTAAAGTCACCTACAAAGAAGAGACAATGGCTATTTTTTATGTTATTTAGCAATGGCATTCTTATCTCTTGGGCTGCAAACTCCAAATCAAAATTGATCATCACAGCTTGAAATATTTTTTACGACATTGGGTGTCCTGCCTCAAACAACAAAAGTTGGTTAACTAAAATGCAAGGTTATGATTATGAGAGCATTTATAAGAAAGGAAAAGAAAATGTCATGGTCAACACACTCATGGTAATATGAAGAGGAGGGTACATTGTTTTCTCTCTCAATGCTAATACCCACTTGGACAAAAAGTTGTTAGGCAAGAATGGCAGCTAATTCCAAAATTTGGGGTATTATTCATAAATGTTGGAACAAGATCCTTAGTTGGTGTCGAGTACTAAAATATCATGACCACACTTATTTGTCCCAACTTTCAGCTCAAGCCTCAGATGCTCAAGACATTTCATTCCTCCCTTATTGTCAGTCACTCAAGGTTTTTGAAGACACATGAGTATATCAAGTGAGATTTCTTTTGGGATGCACTTAAGTAGGATGTGATGTGTATCAATGCAACAAAGGGGAGACTATCAAATTGTCAGGGTTTGTACAATCCCTTCCTATTCTAGACATGGCTTGGGCAAATACTAGATTTCATTCTTGGGCTTCCTAAGTTGGGCTATAAACAAGTCATTTTGGTCATTGTTGACCATCTAACTAATTATGCTCATTTTTGTGCCTTACCCTAATCTTACAGAACCACCATTTTAGCGCAACACTTTTTGGATGTGTTGATGTGTGTTTTATGACACACCAAACACTCTAGAATAAAGAGTCCAAAGACGCTCTATCCTCTCTTGAAAAACCACCTCATATGCTAAGATTGCAAGAAAGATCATACGACAATTCCAATGTTTCTTAAGTCAAGTGTGGACAAGCTCAATGGGCGTTGTGATATGCTGGTGACACAAAGGGACCTATATCAGCAAATTACTCAAAAGTAAGGACTTAGGTTGATTTGACGTTGAATGCTCTATTATTTTTGGGATTTTCAGTTTTAAGATAAAAAACGGGGAAAAAGGGATGAGGGTTTAGAAGTTCTATACTACTCCTATGAAATGAAGAGACGATAAGATTAAGTGAAACTAAGGAACAATACTTTGTTTCGCCACGATAACGACAACTACACAAAGCAAGTGCAATCTTCTAGGATTTGTGCTTAAGATTTCTTTACCATGAATGATACCATCAAAAGAACAATATTATTCAAAGCAAGCATTAAAGCATCCACATTATAGGCTCAGTCTAACTTTACGCATTGAACGAAAATCATCCATCCAAAGAAAGTATGAGTGAAAGTTCCACCAGTCTATACTATCAATCTATCATTCATCTAACATGCATTCAAATCAAATACTACTTTAATCTACTCTATATGGAAGAAAAATATGGAACCATGCAACCACTTGACAATAAAAGGATTCAAAGCAACTCATGCAATATGATCTTTATTCTCAAAGTAGTCTTAAGCAACAATTTCATAAGTCTCTCCCCCATTGTAATGAAATGGGAAAACAAGAGTTTATATAGAGTTTTGAAACTGAAATAAACGGCCAAGATTAATTCAAGATCAATGGCAGAGATTAAAAGATAGTAACCCTAATTAGGGTTTCCCAGAATACAATCAGTGATCAGTGAGTTAACAGTGAGTGAACTGGTGTGAAGAGCTATCCCCGAGGAGATGCATCCTTATCCTCTTTGGTGGTGTTGTATTGGATGAATCTGGAAACTATTGTGCTGACTTCCTCGATCGTGACAAGTGGCAACACATTGACCTTGTATTCTAGCAGGTCCAAATCATCCGAATATTTTGCAAAAACGATTTCCCACTCTGATTCCTGCTGTTGGAAGGCATGCCAGATGGATAGGAAGTCGGCTACCTTAGTCAAATTTTCTTTGAGGATTGGCCCAGTGCTGGTGAAGAAGATTTCTTGAACTTTGTGCTTCAAGTTTTCAAGCTGCATGTTATTTGCCTGAACAATGTCTTTTTCCAGTGCATCTGCAGCCACAGATAGAATCTTCTCTCGGATTTCCTTCGTCCTTTCCTCAACTCGGATAGTGTCAGCCTTCACCTTCTCTAGGACTTCATTCAGTATAATCAATGCCATGTACCAGCTGCTAAAATCATAAGCTGCGCCTGCTGCAATTACCTTTCCATCAACTAGTTCTTGGTTCGAAACTCCTTTAAGCACTTTGAGGCATGGAATGATTTTGTCTCGGATATCCTGAGCATTATCCCACATTTCCGCCAAAGCTATAATTCTTGAGAGTAGAGAGGAAGTTTGCCCGTATGCCAACATTAGTTTTTTTGCAAATATAGCCACTTCTTCACTTTTGCTGATTATTCATTCTTTGGTCTCCTTGGCTGTAGTCTTCTCCTCTTCGAAAGTCTCTTGGGAAGTGTTCGTCAATGGAGGAGCCGCTGAGTTGGTTTGATCGAGTGGCTTGGTCAGATGCTGAATATACTCTTTTAGTCGTTCAACCTCTCATTTGTATTCTTTTTTCTTTGCTACCTCCTTTTCCAGCCTTGCTTTGATAGTAGCAACTGAATTATCTAAGTCTTCCACTTCCTGTCCTTTCGTGGTTGGGCCCAAGTCGACAGTGGTGATGGCATATTCCTGAGGAGTAATATCCTCCCTAGACTTATCAACTGTCGGTACAACAATTTGAACTGTACGATGGCCTACTTCGTCTCTTTGGATAGTGGAGAACGTTTTGGTAGGCTTCCTTACATTGACTACTTCCAATCTGGCCAAGAAATTGGCCATGTCATCTTCTTCCGAAACTTCTTCTTGTTCCTTTATCTTCAATCTCTCTATTAGCCAACTGGGGATAGTAGGCTGCTCAGTGTCTTGTTCCTCCTGGATATCTTGTGCGCCCGAAATCTCTTGAATTCCTTTAAGGGCCGAAATCATTCCTTCTTCAAATTCACTATCTACAATATCAACTTCATTGTCAGACTCCAGAATCTCGGTGCCTGTGGGAGATGGAGGCTCATCATCTTCTGGTTGAACTAGAATGGGATAAGGAATCGTTATGTCTCCCAAAGACTCATCAATGTCTAATATTTCATTTATGTTTGTGGACACAGCAGAATGAAGGGGTTCTGATCTTTGCTTCTTCTTGGTAAGTTCTTCGTCTACAATCCCCTTTCCTTTTGCCTCCTTCCTTTTCTTGGGATTGGTGCTCTTGATTGGCTCATCCCCTTGGGACGCACCAACATTTGAGGAGTAAGATTTTGCTTCGCCCATCAAAGTGTATGTCAAAGGCACATTCTTTTGCCACAATTCTTTGATCCGCTGGTCTACCCACCATTGCGAATACTTGATGACTGGTCTCATGAAGGTGGTCAAGTCTGAAAGCTTTGGTTCTGACCATCTTATGGGAAGAAGAGGTCGGCTCTCATCAAAACCTGGCTGCATATATTCGCCATCATCTTCCAATTGATCCGGCACATGGAACAGCTCAGTTGTCTTGATTAAGCTGACCAGCAGTCTAGACCATAATCTTTTTCTAACATCAAATTCATTCGCAGCATTAGCCCAGTATTCTTCCAAATCTACCTTGTGTTTATACTTTACTCCATTCACGGCCCTGATGTGATGGTGAGGGTCAAAGTTAGCTCTGGACCGATAGGACGTGAATGGATACCATTGCATCTCTAGCCGGGCACCTTCAACTGCTTGTGCCGATGGGCAAGATTCTTCCATATTCCCAATGAAGAATGGGAAAGTGATGGCCGCTTTGCTCTTTACTCTCTGGAAGTTTTGATAAGTTTCTAGTTGCCTACGAACCTCAAGCAAAATCATTCTGTGGGTGGGATAAATTGGGAGCTTGAATAGACATCCCATGAATCCCTGAATTCTGATATAAGTGAATCTCGGAAACTGGATGTACCAGGATCCTTATTTGCTAATAAGGCTCTTAGCTTCATGAGTCAGCCTCTGATGCGTTCCTCCTTGCAATATCCTCGTGATGTACATCAAGAATGCATCATGTGCTCTTCTGAAGTGAGATTTTGTAGACAGCTGCAACTGGGTAGCATTCATATACTTTGAATTCGTTTTCTCCGTTGCCTACAACGCCTTTGCATATTAATTCGGAATATCTATAGGCTCTTGCCAATAGATAGATAACATAGGAACTCATATAGAACGATTTAGTCCTCTCCAAGTTCATCAACTGCTCATGGATGTTGTCACTGATCATCCTCGACTAGTTGAACATTCTGACTCCTGAGGCGATCTCGTCGATGAAAAAGTACATCCATGTTTCGAATGGTGCGCCTTGAGGACTGCCCATTATCCTGTTCAAAAGCAAGATTATATCACTGTAGTCTTCTTTGAAGTCTGTCCGACGCAATTTCTTAGGCATTTTCTTTGCAGAAGCCCTTGGCTTTTCCAACCATGTTTTGTTGATGACGGCTGCACACTGATCTATCCGGTCCTCAAAAATTCTCCTTGCCTCTTCTTTGGTCTTATATGAAGTCCTATTGTAGTTAGGAATGCCAAATGCTTCTTGGATAGCCGACTCTCCAAGATGTGCCAAAATCCTTCCATTGGGAGCAATGATCTGTCTTTCTTGTGGATTGTAATGCCTGGCGCATTTGACCATCAACTCAGCACACTCGACTGCTGGAGGAAATCCAGCAGCTTGAACAATTCCATTCCGCATCATCCGGCGGGCAATTGCTGTTGGCAGGAGTCCATTTAGTCCATACATCCTCTTTTTGAATTCCTCGAAGTCTACGTGTCCAAGGTCTGTATCCGTGATGTTCTTCCATTTGGAGTTAATCTTCGATTCTTGTTGAACTCCTTTGCTCGCGAACTTCATCTGTGCTTTCTTCGAAGATTCTCCAGGGGTGGTCATCAACCTGCGAGAAAATAAAATATATTAATTTTAAAACTTTTAATTATGATTTTCTTTAAATTTTCTCCCTGAAAATTCTAACTTTCAACTTGTTGAAGGTTAGATTCTACGAAAAATCAAGCTGGAAGTAAAAACACTTAGTAAATTTTGGGTGAGGATAAATAAAGACAGAAGTAAAAATGAAGAATTCCATCAAACTCCGGAATTATACTCTTTATGGCAATTCAGCTTTGAACTTCAAAAATTCTGTCTATATTGCCGAAAAAGCAGGCTATTCCTCTGAAAATTTTGATCTTCAACTCAAAGTTTTACTTCTTCCTTCGTTCTTCGCCTTGAAAAATCACTCAATTTCAATATTCTATCTTTCAAAAATTCTTCCTTTGAAAAATTTTCTCTCAAAATTTCTATCTTTCATGAATTGGAGAGAACTTAATCTTCTCAATCGAACTTGTGAGTTGAAAATGACTTGAAAATGCCTTATAAGGTTGAGAAGCTTGATTCATCTTAGCAGTTTCTCAAGTTCATCGAACTTAGACTCTTCAAGGCAGTTTCTAATTTTCGCTAGGCGCCATCTTTATCTCTATCCAAAATTTTTAAGTTTATCTTTTGGAGCTTGAATTTTCGTAAGTGTTGAAATTAATTAAAGGTTTAATATGTGAATTTTTTAATTTTTCAACCTTTAATTTTTTAATTTATCCATGTATTTTTGTGTTTACTTTGGCGAATTTCATTTAAGTCCATGGATTTTATATCTTTTCCCTTCCAAGTTCGGACCTTGTAGTTTTCTTGCCATATTCTCTTCATGGCGGACTTCCAAGATTTCTTTCACTTCATCCAAGGCGGACTTTCCAATAAGCTTGCCATTTCCCATTTAAGGTGAGGGCGGACTTTCAAGGTTTCCCTCCATGGATAGGGCGGACTTTGTAAACTTCTTTCCATTCCCTTCTCTTTCCATGGCGGACTTGGAGAATTTCTTTCCATGTCCAAGATGCAAGGTAGGGCGGACTTTGAAAATGTTTTGCCAACTCCACATTAGGCTGGGCGAACTTCAAGTCTTCCTTGCCAAGAGTAGGGCGGACTTTGGAGATGTCTTTCCACTTATCATCTCCCCAAGGCGGACTTCTTTGTTGGCTTGCCATTTCCTTTTCCAAGTGTTGGCGGACTTGGCAAACTTCTTTCCATTTCCAAGGGCAGACTTCCAAGCTTCCTTTCCACTTCCATGGCGGACTTGGAAGACTTTATTCCATCTTCTTGGGCGCACTTCTCCAGACTTAGGCCAGTTTTCACCATGAATTTCATGCTTGTCGCCATGAATCTCTTTGCCCTTTCTTTCCTTTTGGTTGATCTTCACTTGATTTTTCAGATTTTTGCATGCTTTTCAATTGATTTTTGCTTGCTTTTCTCATGATTTTTGCTTTATTTTTGCATGCCTTTTGATTCCAAAGGTGGAAACTTTGACTCCATTATCAGTGGGACCTAGCACTTTCTAAAAATAGAAACTTACTAAAAATAGAAAAAGCAAAAAAACAACTTTCTAAAAATAGTAAATCCCGGATTGGTCCAAAAGTGCCAAAAATGAAAAAAAGCAAAAAGCAAAAAAGCAAAATCCCTAAAAACTAGGAAGCGTCAAAATTGAGTGAAAGCACAGGCGATCCTCGTCTTTCGGGTCTTCTGAGCAGTTCTATGACGTCTAAGCACAGATTCAGGCTTGAATTCTCTACTTGGCTCGGGTGATGACTCCAGACTCTGACTTGAGACTCTCGGAGCGAAAGAGCTTATGAATTTGCAACTCAAAGCTAAACCCTAAAAGCAAACCACCGAGGGTCCCCATTTGCAATGGGGTGATGTGTGAAATAGGTCATGTTGATGCGTGTTTTATGACACAACAAACATTCTAGAATAAAGTGTCAAAGATGCTCCATTCCCTCTTGAAAAACTACCTCGTATGCTAAGACTGCAAGAAAGATCATATGACAATTCCAATGTTTCAGTTAGGTGTGGATGAGCTCTGTGGTTTGATGTAATTTGCTGGTTATGACAAGGGGACTTATGCTAGGCTTGTTCAATTCACAATGAAGGTCTAGACAATGAAGCTCTATTGTTTGGGTCATGGATCAAACAAACTAAAAAAGGAGATAAGGGTTTAGAAGTTCTAATCTACTCCTAAGAATTCAAGAGACGGTATTGACTTGGTGGAACCAATAACCACGCTTCGCTTCGCCATGCTCAATGACAACTACACAAAGGGGGTGCAATCTTCAAGGGAATGTGCTTATGATTTTCACATCATGAATAACTACCATCAAATCGAACAATAATTATCCAGACAGAAGTTAAACATCCACAAAGTAAGCTCAGGCTAACTTTACGCATTGAATGAAAATCATCCATTCAAAGAAAGTATGAGCAAAAAGTTTCACCATAAATCAATACTTATCAAATCTTGCATTCATCTAACATACATGAAATAAAATCTAAACTATGATGAGGGATAAGAACCATAACAACTCCAAAATAAGAGAAGTAATCACCATCAGAACAATGCATGCATTACTTATTACTTTGGCAGTCTTACAACAATTGCTTATCTCAACATGTTTTGCAACATGCTCCCATGCTTACAAATGAGGGGTGAGCTCAATTTATAGGCTCCCCAATTACAATTCAACGGCCAAGATTAATTCAGGATCAACGGCCAAGATTACAAATAAAACCCTAATTAGGGTTTGCTACCCCTCGACCAATGAGAAAATTACATTCGAGGACACTTGTCCTTTCTACTAAATATGAACCAGCAAATAAAATAGAAAGTTGTTGCATGTTGATTTGGAATGATTTGATTGGTTGGAAGATGACGAGGCGCCACCTCAACGTGCTGGATGTCTTCCTTGGTCGCTACGTGCTTGCCTTAGAATATTTTCCTTGTCGATGACTTTATCCTTTGTGCTTTGATCTTGGATGACTTTGGCTTCTTCTTCCCACCTCGCCTCAGAGCACCTATTTAGACTTGAAGTTATTAAGTCTTTCTTTCCGGATTGCTTTGGAATTTCTTCAAGTGCCTTGAATTTGGAGAGGAACTCCCCTGTGCCTTCGCCACAATGGAGGAAATTGGCACTTTTTTGTGGAGAATTTCCATACTTAGCCAAATTTTGGCTACTTTGTAATACCTTCAAGATTTTGGCCATTTTTGTGCTCAAATAAACTTCGCCGGTGGATTTGTCTTCAATTTTGAATTTGGCTTGTGTAAGTTGGATGTGCCTGCCGTTGTCTTCATGATGCCAAATTCTTGGCGGACTTCCTTTTGCTCTTGCCATGTGCAAGGGTGGACTTCCAAGTTTTCTTTCATCTCCCTTCAAGTCGGACTTTACACTTTCTTTGCCATTTTCTCCTTTGAAGATTCGCCTTGTGTAGTCATCCACCTGCAGTAAAAAAAGATAACTTTTTCAGGATAAGCTTTGAAAGGTTTTTATAAATTTCATTCTCCAAAATGGCTAATTTATTTGATTTTATCTTTATTTTATTTCATTTAGCCATGGCAAAAATTATTCATTAATCCCAATGAAGATTTTCATTTTCTCTCTCCTGAAATCTGGCCTCGTGCTGAATTTTTAACACTCTCTCTCCTGATATCAAAGTGAATTTTGTTTCGAATTTAAAGCAAACTTCATACTCTTCGTCATTTTCATCTTGGCACGAGCATATTCCATATTTAACTCTTCATTTCTATCTCCCGAAATCGGACTTCTCATTGTTTGCCATACTCTCTCTCTACAAGTTGGACTTGGTGAACATTTTTCCATGGCGGACTTTACCTATGCTTTGTCTCTTTTCTAAGTGCCAAGGTAGGACTTTCCTCTTGTCCGGACATTCTCACCATTCCTTATGGCGGACTTTGGAGACTTCCATTTCAAATGCAAGGCAGACTTCAAGAAGTTCTTGCCATTGCCTTAGGCAAATTTTTCCTTCCAAATTTATTTTGCCATAACTTTCTTTCCGTCCATTTTATTTCGCCATAATTTTCATCTTCCAAATTTATTTGGCCATAAATTCTTTCGTCCAATTTTATTTGGCCATAAATTCTTTCGTCCAATATTATTTTGCCATAATTTCTTTCGTCCAATTTTATTTGGCCATAAATTTTATCGTCCAAAGTCTCTGGCAAAATTTTCTTTCCATCTTCCTAAATCATTTGGCAAAATTTATGAAGCACATTGATGCTAGACTTAGAAAAATATTTTAGATATGGCGAATTTCTCTAGTGCCAAGCATATTTTAACATTTTCCAAAGCCCATACTTAGGCAAAATTTTAATTTTTTACCACTTCTCTAAGTATGGTGGACTTGCTAGTTGCTTAGGCCACTCAATTTTTTCCTTGGCTATGCTTTAGCCACTTCACTTTTTCACATGGCGGACTTGCTTGTTTCCCATGCCATCCAAGATTGCTAGGGGCGGACTTTACCTCATGTTGGGCCATTAAACCTTTGTCCAAGGGCGGACTTCACCTTATTTCATGCCATCCAAGGCGGACTTCACCTTTTGGCTTGCCATCCAAGGCGGACTTCACCTTTTGGCTTGCCACTTTCATTGTCTGGCTGGGCGGACTTGGCATGTTTTATTGCCACTTAATGTTTTGGCTAAGGGCGGACTTGCCTCTTTTCCTTGCCACTTCACTTTGTGCTGGGTGCTTTCTTCATGGCCTTGCCAAGGGCGGACTTGGCACATTTCTTTGCCATCTAGTGGGCGGACTTTACCACTTGTCTTGCCATACAAGGTGGACTTCATCAAATTTCATGCCATTGCATCTCTTGCTAAGGGCGGACTTCATCCATTTTGTTGCCATTTTCCTATGCTGCTGGGCGGAGTTGCCTTCATGTCTTGCCATTGTTTCCTCTGGCTGAAGCTTTCTGACATTAATTTCCCCTTCTCCATGCTGGTTGGACTCCATACTTAGGCGATTTCATGGTAAACTTCAGTCTCCTCCATGGATTTCTCAGATTCCCTCATGAATTTCTCAGATTTCTTGACTGGTTTTTCTGATTATTCACCATTTTCTGTGATTTCTTCCAGATTTCTCATCATTTTCTGTGATTTTTTCCAGATTTCTCATCATTTTCTGTGGTTTTTTCCAGATTTTACCATGAATTCAAAATATTTCAAATCCATTTTCTGAGAGTTTCGTTGATCTTTTCGAACTTCTGAGTGGATTTTCGAAACTCGAGACCTTTCCAAATATAGAAACTTTCTAAAAATAGAAATTTTCCAAAAATAGCAACTTTCTAAAAATAGACCCTAAAAAATAGGGATCTCAGAATTGCTCAAAAGTGCCAAAAAAGTAGGTCCTAAAAAATAGGGGGCGAGAGTGAAAACCCTAAAAAGCAGGTGGTGTCAGAATTGACTGAAACGATAGTCAATCTTCGTCTCCCGGGTCCTCTAAGTACTGTGGTGACGTTTGGTCAATGATTTAGGCTAAAATTCTTTGCTTGGCTCGGATGACTCTTCAAAACTTTAACTTCTCATTGTAAAAAGATTGGTGATAAGCGGTTGTGACGCCAAGGCAAAACCAAAAAGCAAAAAAAAAAAACGGAGGGTCCCCATTTGCAATGGGGTGATGTGTGAAAAGGTCACAACAGGTCACAACAGGACGTAGTCTTCAAGCTTCATGGTATGCCTTACTCCATTGTTAGTGATCATGATTCTACCATCAGCAGCAACTTCTTGCACGAATTATTTAAGTTGCAGGGCACTCAATTAAACATGAGTTCAGCCTATTATCCTCAAACTAATGGACAAATTGAGGTTGTAAATAAATGCTTAGAAATTTTCTTGTGATGTTTTGTGTCAAAGCCAAGGGCAATGGTCCAGGTGGTTGCCACCCAGCAATGTAATTTATGAAATTGCTTTGTAACTAATAGTCATTGGGCTGTAGTTTATATTAGGAAATCAGACAAAAAAAGAGGATCCAGGACATTGGATTGTATATCCAGTGACCTAGCTTTATTATTATGGTCCAAAATGCCCCTACATCACTTTTAGAAACCAAAAATTATGCTGATAGATCTGTTATATGCCTAACTGAAATCAGAAGCTTGACATAAATCTGAGTTGATATCTTAAAAGTTTGTTTTCTTTTTCTGAAGATTGAAATATGGAATTTCTGGATGGGATCCACAGTATTTGAACAGTAAAGGAAACACTCCAGAGTTTTGAAAAGAAACTAAATATGACTTCACTGTATTCCCAAAAGCAATTTCAGACGGTACTCAAAATAAGTTATCTTGGGAAGGTATGGATACCAAGGCTGAAATCTTCAAGGGAAGTATAAGTGCTGCACTTGACCAAGAAGAAGAGTCTCTGACAGACTACTTGTAGCACTGGTTTGTCAAAAATCCCCCAAAAACCCTGGTACTAGTTTGTTTAAGTAGGTCCGTCCATATTCTAAAATTATTGGTGAATAATAGAACAGTTTGAACTAAGTTAAAGATAGGAAAAATCTATTTTGGAAAAGATTTCTATTATACTAGATTAGAAAAGATGAGAAAAGAAATTAAGAATCCTAATTTAGGTAAGTTGAAAATACTTATTTTGAGAAAATATTGTGTTTCAAGAGAAATATTGTTCATAGAACCTATGCAAATTATTCAAATCATAGTGTGAGACAGTGAGAGCTAGACTTGGTGAAACCTTGGCAAACTGTTCTCTGATTCAGATTCAGACTTGGTGGAAAAGCTTGGCCAAAACTTGGCAACTTAAAAAAAATATAAAATATGCTTTTCTTTTGATAATTTGAAGTTGATTTTCTGAATTTCAGACATAGCCAAGTCTGACAGTCAAGACTCGCAAGTCTCAGCTGTCAGACTTGCCAAGCCTTACTCAAACTCGGATCTTCGAGTCCTTGCGAGACTTGCCAAGTCTTAACACACTGAAATTTCAATTACAACACAGGGATCTGCTCATTACCTTATCCATTCTTGGCATTATTTGATGGAATACTGCATAACTCTCAAGTGCAGCAACATTTTCCCTACCCCGCTAAAGAATGGGGCATAAACAGAACTTGTTATGTGCATTTTGGGGTTAAACTCGTTTAGTCCTGACTGAAAGAAAAATGGCAGTCAATATAAGAAAGAAATTGTAAAATGTGGTTCATGCAGGAAAATTCAGTAAAAGTTAGAATGCACATCTCTTTGTTGAAAATGCTTCAAGGGAGAAATCAAGATTCTGGCGATATCCCTTATCTGATCCTGGAAGGAGTTACATGAAGCACATCAAAGTGCTGTCATGTTCTAGTAAATACAATAGTACATTTAAATTCTTTTTTTTCCTTTAATCATTTTATAGAATTTGGGGTCTGTTGCTGAGGGTCAAGTGGATCTGGTTGGGAACAAGAAGTAGAGTGTCTAAGGGATAGGTGTTTGTTGCTATTATTCTGTGAAGAAAATCTGTCAACCACATATCTCGCTGCTTTATTTTGCACATACCAGTTAAGACCTTTGAACCTTTCAATATTTTGAAGTTATTAGCGAGCCTGGTAATCTGATTTAGTTGTTCACCAGTATCTGATTAACTAGACATAGCTCACAAGCTTAAAATTTCCTACTTGGACTGTATTGCTTACAATCTATGAATTTGGTATGTTTTGTACCTGTCGGGTGTTAGTATTTGTGATGTCAAAACTAACATATCTTCCATACCATTTGCATTCAACCTCAAAGGAGTTTCCGAGTTTCTGTGCTTTCAGTATTGAGTTCAATTTGTAAATTCCAGAAGTTGAGTTTTTTCTTTCTGGTTTAACATATGTAATGCTGGAAGAGAAGCTACTATCAGCTGATATTGATAAATAATTTGTGCAATACTTTCACTTAGAAATCTACAAATATCTTCTTTATATGGAATAGTTGTTTCCTTAAGTTACAGTTCCGCCAGTTATATATTTGTAATCTTTACTAGTAAACTTAAGTTTTTTTGTTTATTGATTAGAAAATATGAACCATTGGACTGACTTAATGAACAATTTACAGATACTCATTTTGTGCCAAAGCAGCTTCTTGTCATGCATGCTTCAGATCTCTTTCACTCTCTTGTTAAGCAGCTTCAGCATAACCAAGCCCACCTTCTATGGAAGATCCCTCAATCTTCTGTTTCTGCATCTGAGGTCAAACCTGACATGATAACTCACAGTAGATGTGACTTCAGTGGCCTTGCCTGGAGCTCTTCAGGTTCTATCTACTCAACTATAAATGACAGGATAAGCTTCTTGGGGAATGCTGGAGTGGCATGAAGAGAGGAAAGTGTACCAACCAAGAGAGATCAACCTTTATAATGCAGGATCTTGGAATCCCCACAAAATTATTTAGCTGGCTGCATGTGGTACTGCTGGCATATTGGAAGGGAAGATTTTCTTTTTTTGATGGAAACAAGCTGGATTACGTAGATTTTGGCATCTCTGCCTTTACATAGTGGATCGCAACAATTTGAGTAAGTATACATCTAAACCAGAAGTTGCCTTCAGCTAAGCAACCATGCACAGGGGGATCCAGTCCGTCAAAGTCAAACCCCCGGAGGCAGATTTGGGCAAGGTTGGAAGGGAAGGTTTTTACTTCCGTGTAGCAAGAATAGCTACTGCACTGAATCTTCTCTTTTGGGAAAATTAATGATGACGCCAATCTGTGGCAAAAGCATGACCCCAGTCAACTTCTATGTGTGCATGAACAATGAGCTACATGTTAGTATACATTGTTTGGCACATCCACAATATGATAGATTCAATGAAAGTTTTGAGAAGATAATCAGTTCGAAACAGTTTTTCTTAACAGGAGAGCTTATGCAAGAGTTTACTCAAGGTTTTGAAGGGGAGAGCCTAGAAGATTATTTCATGAAGAGAAGGCTCTGCACCATCTGATTGCTTTTGGAAGTCTGACCTTATAGATTCCCCAACTGTAAGAAGATAATTGTACCATCCTCAGATTTTTAGTTTAAGAAGACAATTTCTTTGAGAGATATTTGAGTTTTACTTTGAAACAATTCAGAACCACTCAGAAAATATTATTATGGTCAACTTTCTCAGACAGCCAAGTATGGACAAATTTATAGATATATATTTTTCTTGAGAATTTTAACACAAAGTTGCATGGACACGGATACAGGTACACATATGGATACAGTATAAGATACGGATACGGCCATTTTTTAAGACCCCCAATATGGATACAGCTGGATACAATATTCATAAAAAATACACACATATATTTAACACAATTTTCTAAGTTACTAGAGGAGATTTTCATTACTTTAAAAGCAAATAAGTAAATATAAATTAAAATAATATTAAAATTAAAATATTAATAATTTAGTAAAGAATAAACAATTAAATATATATAAATAAATTTTATAATTATTTATATTTAAATAATAAATTTTAATTTTTAAAAAATATCTAACATTTAAACAACATAATATAAATATTAAATAAAAATATAAAATTATAAACAATTAACTTTCTTAAATCTATAAAAATTAAGACACCAAAAAAAATAGTAGAGTTGCACTGCAAAAAGACCCAGAAAAATGGTTCACTGAAATAGGAAAATGTTTCATTTGTCTTCCTCATTTGGTGTAGGTTTTGTTTATATTGCATGATTGAAGTTTTTTATGATTAAGTTTAGGAGGATTCATGTCAACTTTTTTGAAAATCAAATCAAACAACATCCATCACGGCTGGAAAATTAGAGTTTTTTGTACATGTGTGGGTACTGTATACAATGTGTATCCATGCCATATCGTATCCGTATCTGATACGGATGTGGGGATACGTGCGCCTGGGGAGGGGCGGGGACATATCCAGCTACTCTGTTAAATTTAACATTTAGGGACAGTAGTTTTTTCTGCCAGTGTAATCACTTACTCTTTATCTGCTTCTCTTGTTTCCCAGGAACAACATTGCTTAAATGACTGCAAACATATTCTGAGAATCTGAACTACTATTCCAAAATGCATCTTTGTGCATTTTTTATTTTTCTAGCAAATTTTTGGTGTTTTGTCCATTTTTTCTTTCTTCTTCTTTGGGATAGAGCCTAGACCATCATGGTATTTTGTGGACAAATGAACAATATTTATGACCAGATGTTTTTGTCTGAAGAGTTTCATCTGCATTTAGTTGCAAATGTGAATTTCTTTGCTTCAAAGGGATGTCATTCCTTTTCAAATCCTCACTCTTGGTTCACTTAGTGTACATTATTTGCATTTCCTACAACACATAAAAGTGATCTATAACTAATTATAATTTCCAAGACCTTTCTAGTTCTCAAATTGACATTTTTGGAACTTCATGCTTAGCTAGGCAAAATCTACTAATGATCATGTCTGTTTCGAATAAAGCTGTGTTCTCTAACAGTATCCTTAGTTCCATGAGAACTACATGGTTGCTTGTTTTTTAGAGTACAGGGTTAAACAAAGTAGAAGCCATCTGACCAATGACATCATGTAACAGTTTACAAGATCGTAACAAAATCATTATTAGCTGACTTAAATCAATTCTTTCACAAATTGTTTTTTCACGAGGACGTGTTTCTGTCAAAGCTAGGAGCTCTGGAAATAATAAATTCATACAAGACTTCGAGGAAACCAAGTCTGTTAATTAAATTAGAGTTGAAATGGGAAGTTGTGCTTGCATTCCTCCACAGTTTGGATTTGTGAAAAAATCACCATTTGGAGATGGAATTTCTACTTTACAACAATTCTTTCCGTTTGAATTAATGCTCCCCCCTTGGAAACTTTTCCAATGTGAGACGGCCGTACTGCATCTTCTTATCTCTTAATTATTCTTGTCGGGAGCATTATTTATGTTTATGGAGAGTATAGTGGCTAAAGCTGCTCATAGAATGAGGGTTTATCAGCAGCTTCCACTGAAGGAACATTTATTATTTATTCTTTACTTATGATACTCTTCTTATGGGCAGGTTTCTCATTTATGAGGCTCAAATGTTTAATGAAATTTTGTTTATACATTCAGGCTTATGGTTTGTTGATAAATAGAGATAAGTCAAATTATTTTATAAGCACAAAACTTACATGCCAAAAAAAAATTAGTTGATTGGTTGAATTTGATACAACCATATTTGCAATAACAAATACTTGGGCTTCCTCTAGTAGATGTCTGATAGAACACTGATTCTTGGACAATACTTAAAGACAATATCTTAGTCAAATTGCTTTCTTCTCATACCGATAGGTTGCTTACTTTTGCAGGATATCTTTGGCAGGTTAAAACAGTTCTGCAACACATATGTGCGCCATTATGACATTCTTGTGCACAAAGACAACTTTTTGGTGAACATTCTTGTTGGCAGGTGATAAAATTGACATGAGAAATTATAGATCTAGTTGAAAACCTAAAAGGGCGACCGGATCTATTCCCATTAGGTTGAAAACTTAAAAGGTGGCCTAATGGAGGCTGATGGTGAAAACTGGAAAGGGCAATGGAAACTAAGTTTCACAAGTTAATTCTCTAAAACACAAGGCATACTAGAGGCTTCTACAAGTTCTAAAGAGTATATTGTGGCAATATTAGATGATGTGTGGTACCTCTTGATGGTCAAAGATGAACAAAGATGAGCTTAGGAACACAACCCTACACATAGATAAGCTATATTAGTAATATAATGCATTCCAAATGTGATACAGGTGTATTCAATGAGAAATAGAAAGAATATGTATAGAGAGATAAAGAGTGGATCACCCAAGCACATGTGATGTGTATATCTATGCTTGTAGTATGAAAGATTGTATATAAACTGATGATATGAATACAAATACGAATGATTCTACCTTATGATGTGTATATGAATGTGTATTTCCTTTGTTTACATTTATTATTTGTTGCACTAATTTTGGTTTCCTTTTTATTGTATCACTCTAGGGTTAACTTCCTCACATAATCAGTCTAGGACTTGGGTCTATATTTTTCTCAACATTTAGTCTTGTTGTCAAGATCTTATTATAGGAAGAAGCTTGTGGTAAATAATACTTAAAAGAAAAGGAATATTAATGGCTTTTATTGAGATGTGTGGCAACACATACTAAATACTAACCTTTGAGGGGGGACTTGGGCACCTAGGGGGTGACAATGGAAAGGGGGAAGATGAAAAAGACATGTTTGCTAAGACAATTTTGGTTGGACATTTGGAGATTGATAAAAAGGGATTAAGAATGGATGAAGTCAATTATTATTATTATTATTATTATTTTATGGCAAAGGGTGATAACAAGAGAGAATTTGTTGTTGAGAAAGATGAAAAAAAGACATGTTTGCTAAGACAATTTTGGTTGGAAATTTGGAGATTGATAAAAAGGGATTAAGAATGGATGAAGTCAATTATTATTATTATTTATGGCAAAGGGTGAGAACAAGAGAGAATTTGTTGTTGAGATCAAGATGGGTTTGGAGGAGAATAAGTGTCAAGTTTGTTGGTGCATGAGAATAAATTGTAGAAATATGAAAAATAAGTTTGTGGTAAAGAATACTTCAAAGAAAAGGAGTATTAATGACAATAATTGAGATGTGCAGCAACACATACTAGGTGCTAGGGGAGGCTTAGGCACCTAGGGGGTGATGGTAGAAAGGGGAAAGATCTAAAAAGACATGATTGTTAAGATAATTTTTCTTTGATGTTTGGGGATGAATAAAAATGGATAAAAATCAATTGATTTTATTATGGCAAAGGGTAATAAAAAGAGAGAAGGAGAACTTATTGTTGAGATCAAGGTGGGTTTGGATGATAATAAGATGATTATGACAAAGAAGAAGGCATAAGAAAGAAAGTTGAATCAAACTTAGGAAATGGAAGGGAGGTGTAGAAAAGAACAGAGGTGTGATAGGCATCAAGAGTGTGTTAGAGGGTTGCAGCTAAGAAAAACCCCTAGTACTAAGGTAGGTGGTTGCTCAATGGACATGGTGTTCACTAATATTGAAGAACTAGAGTGATCCATAATCCATCAGAGTAGTTGAAAGAATATGGTATACAAATAATTGGAGAGTTCAAAGCCATATGCAGAGATACCATAGATGGAGTTGCTAAGGGAAGGTTTGGAAGCATTGAGACTATGTTAGAGAGGATGCATATAACCTTAGGACCAATTGTTGATGAAATTCTTGATTGGATTTATCCAAAGTGTTAAACAATGGGTTGAGGAGTTGGTTACCCTAATTTCTTGGATGAGCATACCAAATCTTGGCATAAACCATATAGATAGTGAAAATAGTATGATGGAATATAGAGAAACGAGGAAGTAAATAAGTTATTATTAGTGAAAAAGAAGAGAGAAAATTTAGCAATAAAATGAAAGAAGTTGCCAAAAATTTAGAGTTTGCCAAGGAAACTTTAGAGCCCTAGATTGATGAAGAAAAATAAGTGAGGGCCCATTAAAGATAAATCATTATCAATGATGCGTTATCAATTGACACATCCCCCAAGCTAAAGAGACATTATGAGGAGGTGAAACCTTTGGACCAAGAGTCAACCCATGTGCCATCAAAGTCAAGAAGATTTTCTAAAGAGGATAAAAGTGGTAAATCCTTGCTTAGGCTAGACCAAGTAAGAGAACAAAGTAATTGTGTAAGAGAATTCAAAGAGATATTTGGAAGTGATCTTTTTGAAATTCAATGCATATAGATAAAGGCAAAAGAGAGGCTGATAAAGCAACAAAGAGGTGAAAATAGGTAGAGAAAGCTTGAGGAAAAAAGAAAAGAGAGTTAAAGTAGAAAATAGCTCAAAAAGGACAAGCTCTAAACTCCAAAAAGTTAAATAACAAACACCTTCACCTCTTATGAGTATGCCGACAAACATAATGAAGCTCCCTATATTTGTGAAGGAGACCAAGGATGCCACCATACATTTATTTATCTTAGAATCTCATTGGAGTTAGATTGACATTGACAACAAGTAGACTCAATTATATGATTTTGTAGGAACACTTAGGGATGACACACTGAAGTGGTACATAAAAGAGTGTCCTAAATATGATAGAACATGGGAACATCTAAGTGCCTTAGTTTTGACAAATTTTCTCTCTTGATATTCTAACAAAAAGTGTAAGTACAATGTGGGAGAGGACATAGGGTAAGAATGGACCAATGGAAGACTATGCAAAAAGGTTCAAAACTATGGTTTGAAAATTGGAGGAACGTTTATTAGAAAAATAAATAATTGGATGGTTTACTTCAAAGGTGAGTCCCTACATTGTGGTGGGAGTTAATGACAAAATTTTCTCTACATATAAGGATGTGATGGAATTGGACACCACAATAGAATCATAGTAATGGAGTCAAGAGGGAGACACAAAAAATAAATGAAATAGAAATACTAAAGTTAGAATTAGAGAAGTTGAAACTCAAGTAGGAGATACTAGTGAAAGGTGAGAAGAATGAGACTTCTACCCTAGCTAGAGAGAACACATTTGGTATACCCATTGTAGTAGAGTAGGGCACCTAAGGAATGAATGCTTGATGATAGAAGGCACTAGAAGGGTTGTTGTATTAAGAGTGGAATTTGATAAGGTTTTGAGAAAAATAGTACATGTATATTGTGGGATATGTAGATAGGGGGACAAACATGAGATTGATAATTGTTTAATTCTACTTAATGATGAAGAAGATGAACTATGGTGTCCTAGAAATACTAGGGACATGCCTATTTCATCAATCAAGGGATGCTTAGAGCACAAGGATGGAAAAAGGTGCCTTCCATACCCAATATCATGGCTACTAGATACCACAATGGAGATCCAATTCAAGACAAGAAAATAACATACACTTTGTGGTACCTCAAATTCAAGATGGGGAACCATTTTACAAGTTATCGTGATGATTATTCATAATGAGGGGGTAGGGGAGGCTATTGCAATAATAATAGAGGTAGTCAAGGAAGAGGATGTCAAAGATTGACATGCTATAATTGTGGTAAATTAGGACATTATGCCAATGAATGTAGTAGGGAAGATAAAAATATAGGTGTAGGTTTTGTGGTGACAATACACATGATGCATTTAATTGTCCCCAAACCACACAGTTCTATAAAAATAGATTAGTGTTGAAAACAAAAAGTAAAAATTGTTAGTTTTGTATACACCATGCAGTGCCAAAGTATCGATGAAAATACCAAAGGAAGGATAAATGTTAGGTTGTGTAATAAAAAAAAGTGAAGAACACATGAAAAAAAAGGGAATCCTTAGTGACCAAGAAGAACATTTAGAAAACGAATATAAAGAAAAGAAAGAAAAACACAAAAAAATGTTATTGAGGAGTTGAAAAAATAAAAAATAGAGTAGTAGTGATCACTTGGAGAGGGGTTGTTATTGGAAAAAGGAAGCAAATCCAAAATGAATCTAAAAGTGAAGAAGGTAGCCGACTAAGAATATGAGTTGGTGTTGATAAAGTCAAAATAATTAATTGAGAGGTTGCAAAAGGAGGATAGGAAGGTCTTTTTTTGAGATATGAGTACAAAGATTGAAAGAGGGCTAGATTAGCAAAAGAAAAATATTTGTTTGGAAAAAAGAAAATTTGTATATTCTAGAATAAATAGAGCTTAGAATAGAAAAGATAGACTCAAGTTAGAAGCATGAAAAAAACATAAAAGAAATGGAAGAAACAATCAATTTTGTTAGATGTTAAATTTAATGGAAGAATGGTAAGACAAGCCTTACTAGATTTGGGAGTTGATATCAACATCATGCCTAAGAATGTTTGGGAAGCATTCAAATAGTAAAAACTCCACAAACACCTTATGACATAGCTCTTGTTGATGGGACTCCTAAATGTTCTCTAGGAACATGGAGAGATGTAGAAGTGGACTTTATGTGAATCAAAATGAAAGTTGATTTTGAGGTCATAGATATGCACCAATGAACTTTTGATATATTTAACATTATTTTGGATATAGAGTGGTTTGTATATAATAACAAAGTATTTGATGCTAAGAAAAAATAATTGACACTAGAAGGAAATGGGAGAGTAGTACAAATTCCATTCAATGAAGGGATGGAATATATATATATATATATATATAGTACAAAAGGGGATCTCACATATAAAGCTACCACATTATCAAGGAGTAGGAGACATACTAAGATACCTTCACAATATGGAGAAAATATTTGAGAAGGAGAATCTGTGAATGAACGCCCTACAATACATATGTACAGAGTGCAAGATGGTGGAACACTCATGAATTGAACATACCAACCGAGAAAACATTAGTTATCTTAATCAAATATAGGTATTTGAAAGAAGGAAATGTGGATGCAGTGGAATAATATGAGAGAACTACATATCCTCAATGCCACCTCATTGAATGTGAAGAAGTTTGGGATGGACTAGAAAAAAATGGATGAAAGATTAAGGTTTCAACTATTTTGTTGGACTTTAGCCCCTACCGCAAAAACTTGGTATGTTCATCAAGAGAAAAGGATAAATATTAGGAGTTAGGCTATGATTATAATGGATTTGTATAGAAATTTCAATTTATAGGACTTGGATGAACCCAAAATAAGGTATTGAGAAAAATTACAAAAATAGTAACCTTTATTGACATGAGGTAATAACAAAACATGAAAGGAAAGAAGCATTGGTGGTATGACATAAGGAAGAGGGAAATAAAAGATGATTAAATTGATGGAATAATAAAATGCAACACCACATAAAGCTCTTTGCTCAATAAAGAAAGGATGAAACAAATCCATAGAGGAAGAAGAAGACTTTAATAATTTAGATGTGCAAGTAGGATAAGATGAAAGGGAGGTAGTTGAAATAAATGAAGATAAAAGATAAATACTTCTAGAAAATTTTATAATTAGAGAGAATGTAGCTAAAGAAGGGGAATTGAACTAATGAAGGTAGAAAAAATACTGAAAGGAAATGAAGACATGTTCCCTATAACCTTTACAAAATCAAAGGGTAAAAAGGAGGAAGATAGAACAATGAGGATCTAGTTAAAAGAAAATGCTAAACATTAAAAGAAGAGACCATACTAACTAAACCCAATTTTTAAAATAAAGGTGAAATGTGAACTAGAAACAATGCTTGTCAAAAGACTTATTAAACTAGTTGAGGACATAGAATGGATTAGTCCCATGGTGGTACAAAATAAGAAGATTGATGAAATAAGAATGTGTAGATTTCTATGAATTGAATAAAGCATGTGTTCATGATCCATTCCCAACCACTTTCATAGGAGTGTTGGAAATAGTTACCAGTAGAGAGATATACTCATTCACTGATAGGTTTTCCAATTACCACCAAGAAAAGATAAAATAAGAGGATCAACCCAAACCAATTTTTCTATTGAATAAGGATCTTATATATACGTAGTGATATCATTCAGATTGAAGAACACACATGTAGTATTTAGTAGGATTATGATGAATGTGTTCAAGGATTTTATCCACAAATTCTTAAGAGGTATACTTATATGACTATACAATATATGGAGTGTTAAAATATCATGTCCAAGTATTGAGATTGATGTTTGAAAGGTGTCACAACTTCATAATTGCATTAAACTTGAAGTGTCTATTTGCCACCACATTTAGTAGCTTGTTAGGACATATCATTTGTAAAGAAGGGATGATGGTCAATCTTCAAGTTGTCATAATTTTGAATTTATCCTCTCCAAAGAATATATTAGAGACAAAAATTTATGGGATATATTAGTTACCACCGTAAGTTCATTAGGAACTATGCAACTATTTTAGGCCCTATTGGGACTCTTTAAAAAAAGAAGAATATCAAGAAATTTTAGTGGACATAAAAAAATCAAAAAATATTTGATGTATTAAAATAAGATCTTAGAATCTCTCTCTTAATATTTTTATATTGGACAATCATTCCATGTGCACCTATAGATGTGTTTAGTTCAACAATTGGTACAATGTTTATATAACCAAGAGGAAGAAACAACCATCCTATTGCATTCACAAGCAAGAAGTTTGTAGTGGCTGAGAAATAATATACCACAACTAAGAGAGGGACATTAGCAATGGTATTTTCCCTATAGATATTGTAAGGAAGTTAAGGTAGTGGAACAAATTCCTAAACTAACCTTGAGAGGAGGGTAATGCAAAACCTTTTCAAATCTTTACAATAGTTATATAAATAAACATAAATATCGTGCACACCACAACATTATGATTTACGCGGGGAAAACCCTTTTGGGATAAAAATCTACAATCCAAAAGCCACCCAATATATTATTAAGAAATCATGAAGATTATAATGTACTTGCAAAGCAAGCTTCTCATAGGAATATCACAATGCACAACCATAATACAATGCCCTCATAAAATAGGGTTACCTTCTAGGGAAAGACTAGCCAACAAAATATCTACCATTAGAGCTGAGACCTTATGATGAATGGTCCATATTTCAATAATAAAACATACATAAAATGTAGTTTTTGGGGGTGGTGCCCCCGAACTCTCACCCGAGCACATGGCCCTCAAACTCTTTGCTGGGGGGGTCATCTCCCTAGACCCTGCAAAGGGGGTACCCCACCTTGCAACCCCCTCACACTCAATATAATAAACTGTTATAATTGCAAGGTTGATACACCATTTTTCCTAACATAAATTTAGACATCATTTTTTGGTGTCACCATTCATTTTCTATAACGGTCATGAAGCATTGAAGTATCTAATGAATAAACTAGTTGTACATGGCTACTTATGTCAATGGTTGATGCTATTTCAAGAATTTGATTCTAAAATAATGGTGGAATTAGGTAAAACAAATCAAGGATCAAATTATTTATCCAGAATTGAAAATGAAGAAGAGGGAGGCCTGATTGAAGATGATTTTCTAGATGCACACTTATTTAAAATAAATGCATTACCAAGTGAATTAAAAATAATTATTGAATTACTATCTACTAGTAAGTTTCTAAAGAATTATAGTAAAGAAGAAAGGAGGATTATCACACAATATCTCCCATACAAAACTGGAGTTGTAATATTAGGTAGAGATGAAATCTCAAGACGAGTGGTTATGGAACATGAGAAATAAAGCGTTTTAAGAGGAGCTTGATGCAAGAGCATCCTAGGTGAAAGTGCAATCAACATCAACCAAAGAATTTCAAATTTCAAATTTTCTTTTGCATTTCATGTTAGGAGGCTAATTTTGATAAGTTGATCATAATTATATTTAATTAAATATAAAATCATTTTTGCTATACAAGTTAGCAAGTGGACATAGTGGAGGTGTAGTTGCATTTTTGGAAAAATTAGAAAAAGAAAACTTGGGTGTTGGGTTTGTGGGAGTTACAAAATGAAATTAAAAATAATTTATTGATTTTTCCATCTTTGAAACTACTCATTCTATGGAGGTGATCGTGGATTTTCCAATTGGAGGGAAAAAATCTAATTTTTGATTTTTGGAGGGGTTTTGTTGCATCTTTTGGGCATTCATTTGTTGCTACAAGTTTGGAAAAAGGAAGATCTTGTCATGGTATTATCAAAGGGGGTTTTGAAGAATTTTTGTTGCAAGTTGAGAGGATTAAGGCAACCATAAAAAAATGAAGTCTCCATGGTTAAAGATTGAAGGTTTTGAGTGATTGATTGTACGAGAGGTGTGGATTTGGAGGTGGTTGTGAAGCACATAGTTGTTTTTTTTGTTGTAGTTTGTTTTGTGTTCATTTTCAGATTATGTATGGGGCATATGTTTCTACCCATCAATCTTCTATTAACTAAAAATGATATTGTAATCAGATTTTTATAATGAGCAGATTTGTTGTTGCAAATTTCAATAGAATCCATGAGTTTTTGTTGCTGATTTGTATGCACTATTGAGGGTGTTTTGAGTGTTTGTTTTCAGAAAAAGAGGGTTATTGAGAACCCCTCTTTCATTAGTGGTATCAGAGTAAGAAGATTATAAGTGTGTGAATAGACTATCAAAGAGAATTAGTTTGCACCAGGATTGAGCTTGTGGGTGTATAGAAAAATGTATGCAAGAGGAGTCCTACGTGGTAGGGGTAGAATTAAAGGTGATAATTTTTTTCATGAAAATGATTTTAGAGCCTTGATAAGGTAGGTGGAAGCATTATAAGAAGAAATTAGAAGAGGGTTTGCATAGAGAAGAGAACCAATAAGTGAAGAAGAAGAAGAAACCTCAGATGATGCTAGCCAAATAGGTGAACAAAGAGATGCAACAACAACAATTGCCAATGACCCATTGTTGATTGCCCTATCAAGGATTGGAAAAAGACCAAAATTTGATGTTCCTACATTTAATGGGAATTTGAATCCAGAAGAGTTAGTGGATTGGATCAACGACATGGAAGAGTTCTTAGTGTTTGAAGAAATTAAGGATCCTGATAGAGTGAGGTATGCCAAAACCAGATTAAAGGGACATGCTTCAATTTGGTGGAGAGAGATTCAATTGGAAAGAGGAAGGAGAGGCAAGGAGAAAATTACTAAGTGAGATAGAATGGTGGAGAAAATGAAAAGACAGTTCATTCTAGTGGACTATGAGCTTGATTTGCTAAAAAAATGCAAGGGTTAAAACAAGGAACCAAAACATATATAGAGGAGTTTCATAGGATCCTAATTAGAACGAGACATGTTGAAGAAACTCAGAAGAAGGTTGCAAGATATATTAATGTTTGAGGGAAATCATACAAGAGGAGATGACTTTGGTGAGAGTTACACAATGGAAGATGCATATCAAATTGTCTTAAAAATTGAGGAAAGAATGAAAAAATGACATGAAAGTAAGCAAAGAGGAAGAGGTCATGATGAAGAGGTTAAAGGAAGAACATATGGAGAAGATAATAATCAGAAAAATAAAAAAAGAAGACCAAGTTAGCAGCAAAAATCAGAGATATGAAAATTCATATGGTCCTAGAGATCAAAATTCAAGAGGTAGAGGAAGATCGGGTAGAGGTTTTGGAAGAGAAACCTTCAGAGGAACCTATTTTAAGTGTGGAGAAGAGGTTCACAAAGCATATGATTATCCTCATGAAGAGGAAAAACTGAGAAGACGATAAAAAATTTGGAATAGAGCAGCAACTGTGAATAAAGAAGATGCACGATTGTCACATTCTGAAGAAGCAAAAAATGGTGAAACTTTAATGGCCAGGAGAACCTTGTTGAATGAGGAAAATAAATCAATTTAAAGAAAACGTTTGTTTAGAACAAGATGAAATTTCTAGAACAAGGTATGTAATGTCATTATAGATGGAGGTAGCACAAACAATCTCGTTTCCAAAGAGATGGTGAGAAAATTGTAGTTATAGAGAAGAAGGCATCCACATCCATATAGGATAACATGGCTATAAGATGATAGGAAAGTTTTGATTAGTGGATAAAGTTTGGTAAATATTAATATAGGAGGTTATAGAGATGAAATTTTATGTGATATTATTGCTATGAATGCTTTCCATTTTTTGTTAGGAAGGCCTTGGAAATTTGACAGGAAGGCGGTGCACAATGGTTATGCCAACACATACACATTGACAAAGGATGGAGTGAAACAAAAATTGAAGCCATTGAAAGAAGAAGTGGGTAAGGTTTACAGTAGTGCAAGGTCTTGTTTGGTTGATGAAATCGAACTTTTAGATGGTATAAAGCATGAATTTGTTGGCTTTGTTAACACTAACCATGATGAAGATGAGAAAGATGATTTGTTGACATAGATTGAAGCAAAGATCTCAAGTGGAATGAAGGTAGCAACAAAGGGTAAGGTAAAATATGATTTTATTGTTTCCTTTGATGAGAAAGAGAGTGAAGGAATAGATAATTTTGTTGCAACATAAATTACTTTTGATAAAGTTGGATTGGAAGAGTGGAATATGAAGGTTAATGAAGAGTTTTTTGAAGAATCCTTGTTTGAGAATAGTGGAGGTGATTTTTTTTTGATTATTTATCATGATTCCTTCTTAGGTATTGTGGAAATTGAGTCTTTTGATAGTAGTAATAACACTGTTTTGAGTGAAGGAAACCGGGTTGCAATAGTGTAATGTCTTTAAGAAGGAATTGAAACAGTGGAATTTCATGAAGGGGACATGGTGGAAAGAGATTAAAAAGGTAGAAAAAAATGAGGCAAAGAAATACATTTGCTTTGATGAAGGAGGAGGTATAAGTTTAATTTTTAGTTCTAATTTTGATGAAATATATTGGTTGGAAAACAAATTTGATGCTTTGAATTACATGATGGGTAGTGGAGAAAGGATGAAACATGGTAATGTTGTAAGTTTGTAGAAAATGGTGCACAAAATGATTCTAGTGGACAATGTGAACTAGATTTCTAGAATAACTGTGTGCAATTTTTTACATCAACGTTTCGGATCAAACTCCATGATCCATCATCAGGATGATAAGCAGAAAGAGAGAGAAGTGAAAATAAGATAGCAGACTTGGGTAGAAATAGGAGAGGGAAGGGGAAGAGGGGAGGCACATAACCCCAAAAATGGGGGAGAAAAGGTCAGACAAAAAGGAGAGGAGAGGAGAGGATAAGTCAAAGATGAAAAACCATTGCAAACACAGGAAAAGAAAAATGAAAGAGATAAATGCCAAGAATACTATAAAACAAACATAAAATAAAGACCCAAGAAAAAGTGAGGAATCATTTCCTTTTCTAGTGGATAAGGCAATGAGGTGGATCTAAGATAGACACAGGGTCTACAAATGTTTCTGAGTGCAACTCATGAAACATTTCTTTCTACTCAAGGTGTCTGATGTAGGAGCATCCTAGGTGAAAGTGTAATCAACATCAACCAAATAATTTCAAATTTCAAATTTTCATTTGCATTTCATGTTAGGAGGATAATTTTAATAAGTTGATCATGATTATAATTAATTAAATATAATTTTTTTTTTCTATGCAAGTTAGCAAGTGGAGATAGTGGAGGTGTAGTTGCATTTTTGGAAAAAATAGAAAAAGTAAACTTGGGTGTTGGGTTTGTGGGAGTTTCAAAATGAAATTAAAAATAACTTATTGTTTTTTGATCTTTAAAGCCACTCATTCCATGGAGATGGTCGCGACTTTTCCAATTGGAGGGAAAAAAATCTGATTTTTGATTTTTGGAGGGGGTTTTGTTGCATGTTTTGGGCATTCATTTGTTGCTACAGGTTTGGAAAAAGGGAGAGCTTGGCATGGTATTCTCAAAGGGGTTTTTGAAGACTTTTGTTGTAGGTTGAGAGGATTAAGGAAGCCATACAATATTGAAGTCTCCATGGTTAAAGATTGAAGGTTTTGGGTGATTGATTGTAGGAGAAAGGTACAAATTTTGAGGTGCTTGTGAAGCACAAAGTTGTTTTTTTGTGTTCATTTTTAGATTATGTATGTCCTATGGGGCATATGTTTTTTCCCATAAGTCCTTTGTTGACTGAAAAGTACATTGTAATCGGATTTTTATAATGAGTAGATTTGTTGTTGCAAATTTCAATAAAATCCATGAGTTTTTGTTGTTGATTTGTGTAGACACTTAAATAGTCCTAATCGGTATTACGCATCTGAATCTAATTACTAATATTATTTCCTTTTAAATCACTTTTGTTCTAACCATTTAATTAAATAATCTTTATTATTTAGTTAAATTCATCATTTTCTCCTATTAATCAAATAATTAAATTTATAAAATTAATTCATCCTCTTCTCACTAATGTTCATCACATTTAATTAAATAAATCAATTTATTTAATTAAAACCCCAATGTCCTCTTATTTGATTAAATAAAGCAAATTATTTAAAACAAATGTCACAAACCCCTAACCCACTCAAGTTGATTAATTTTGAATTAATTAACTTTAATCTCTCCCTAATCATCATTACCCATTTCTCGAGCTTTTAACTTCACCAAAGTTAAATCAACCCATGGTCAATTAACCAAGTTGCACATGAAAATAATTTCTTCTAATTAACTAAATAGCTAATTTTCCCCACAATGGCATATTCCTAGGAATATTCCTCTCAACCACCCCTTCATTCAATTTCCCTCCAAATGGCTTTTAAAGCCTCTTACAAACTCATAAATACCTCTTACAAGGGCATTTAATTGCACTTACATGCCATCTTGTCGCTCTTACACCCTCAACAACATTCTCTTACATCTCAACCACATTCATTCAATTCTCTTATATCCTCTTACACATCCACCTACATGCCTCAACTCTACGCATTCTCCAAAATGTGCTCCACATCCATACCTTAGCTTTGTGACAAGTGTCACAATCCTATTGGCTCCCCATTTAGTCCCACATTCACCAATTTCACTCTCTCTTCAACCCTTGAATCCTATAAGTAGAGGCTTTCTATACACAATATGGATCCACAATCTCATGCAAGTTTTTTATAGGAATTTTTACTCATTTTCATCACATCTTAGCTTGTTTCATTGTCATTTTAAATCAATCACATACACTTGGAATCAATATGAACTTGGAGCTTATCAGAGGGATTGGGAAAGGGCTACTTTCCACATCAAAGTAGCACCAATCCCCCTATGGGATAGAGGTTTGGTTGATGTAGATAGGTTTACATGTTCATTGCTTATGTTATATGCTTTATTTCATGTTTTCTTCTCTATGTTGATCAAGAATTTCATAGGGAATGCTTTGTTTGTGCTTTTTAATTTGACTAACCTTGTTTGTTTGTCTCTTGTTAGCTAGTTGCAAATTGACATTCACATTTTGGAACTAGAAGGAGGGCTAACCTTTTTAAAATTTGATATTTTGGCTTGAAAATAACATTTTTTGTAGCTACAGGAGGGTGATGACAATTCTCATGCTCAAAGTGTCACCTTTTCTTTCAATGTTGTCTTTACTTTCACATACAACATTTCCTTCACATACAACATTGCCTTTGTCATGTTGCATCGTTGTCACAACGCTTTGTCGTGCCATTGTCACAACGCTTTGCCGCACTGCCTTTGCTAAAGCACCGCTTTTGACTACTCGGTCAAACTGTCATTTTCTAGATTTTAACCAGATCGTTGCTTTTGATTTAGGGCCACTTTTTTTTTTACTGTGTCACCTTTGCACTCTCTATCTACTACAAAGAGCTGCTTTTGTATTTCACTAGAGAGCCGCCTTTGCTTTTAGTGCCACCTTTGCTATAGATACATTTCCACCTTCATTGTCTAGTGCCACTTTTGCAGATTGAAGAGGAACGCCAACTTAGAAAACTAAAAGAATTTTTTAATGCTCATTGTAATAGCCTAGGATTTCCAATTCTTCTTTTCATCTTCTATTGTAGGACCAACTAGTATTACTTTGGGTTTAAAATTAACCATTGACTTATGCTTTTGAAATTGGTTAAAATTGAATATACAAACTTACTAGATCATTTATATGAGGGATTAAAATTAAACAAGGTAAATTCACACTTAGTTTGGTGCTTAAAATGAGTTCACCATTGCTTTGAAGGTTAAAACGAACAAGTGCTTGAAGTGAGTGATCTTTCCTTTGACACACTTTGAGTATGTATCCTCTCCCCTTGCGCTTCGTGCAATCTTGGGTGAAGAGAAACACTCAAATTGTTATTTTCTTGCTTTTGTGCATTTAAGGTGTGTATCCTCCCCCCTCACGCCTTTTGGTGATCTTGGGTGACGAAAAACATCTTGATTCTTTTTGCATATTTGTTTTCATGTCAAAGTGTCACCTTTAGATGGGTCTGCCTCCCAACTTGAGAGAGGGAATGACCCAAAGTGGTGCCTTCATATTCAGTTCGCTATATAAATGAAATGGTGGTGATTAAAGTCATCAACCAGCTGGTGTTGTTGTCCCATACCGAAAAGTGCCACCCCTAGTATCCATGTGATACATTAAAATATCTTCTTAGGAAGGGATTGTGAGGCCTCTTAATTGAGATAATCTTGCCGCGTGTATGGCACCAGTGTTTTATCCTGAATATCCGAACTAAGAACCAACTTGTTGTAGTGACCAAACACCTTTATTCTTGCTGGTGTAGGAATGATCATTCTAAAGCCGCCCCATGTTCCACTATTTATTGTAGAAATAAAAAATCCTTCGGATCTTTGGATCCTCGAGGTTTGAGATTTGGTGCACCCAAGAAGTGTGTTTCATGTAAGGGGGATCCAGTGCCACCAAATCTCTAGTTGTTCACTTTGTCTTAGTGTTTGGAGCAATTTGAGCGGGGACTCAACAAGTAGTATCTCTTCAGTCTAGGATTGTGCATTTTTCAAGTTAGTTGAATACACTGCTTGATTCCAAAACATTGAAACAAACTTTTAACAATCACCAAAATTTCAAACCCTTTGGAAAGAGTGAACACCTTTGAAGAGTCCAATTATTACTACTTGTCCCTAAGGATCTCATCCTTAGAGGCTTCTAAATACTTGGTCTCATATCTCAATTCACTCTCTTCAAAGTCAACCTAAGGAAACTATGGCCTCAACTCTTTGATTTTCACATAATGGACCTTGTGGAATGAAAATGAGCTTAGAAATAGATATTTAGATTGAAATTTAAGCAAGAAGTTGATGTGGTAAAAATATTTCATTAATCAAGATAAAATCACAATTGAACCGCACACATGTGTTTGTCTTCATGATTTATCGTAAGGTCAAAATTCCAAAACGAAAGTCCACATATCGTTTCTTCAAGCTTAGACATCATAGTGCAAAGGAAATCAAGAAACACATCTTGGAGAGATGCAAACTTAGGGATATCTTATTGAGAAATATTTATGCACATTTTGAAAGTGAAGGGCTAGAATTGCATGTCCAATATTAATACATTGATTATTATGCACTCCTAGGGTAAAGCATGTTCTTCAACACCTCCGTCTTGTAAAAAAATTTCTCCTAGGTTCATCTAGGGTCAAAACAAATAACTCCATCCATCCCTCAAACATTTATCAAAAATCCATCTCACAAACAACTTTCTAGAACTTTGGAAACATCCTTATGCACTAGAATTTTGGTAAATCCTTCAAACCAAATCACAATCATCTTGTTTAGTTAGGTTTGTGGGAATGAATCCTTTCTCACAAACTTAGTTAAATTGGCACCCTCTTTTGGACAAGTTCATCCTAAGATCACATCTAACATCTTGGGATCTACAAGTTCATCATCCAAATCAAAACAAATCAAAAATCAAAATCCTAAAGTCTAGTATTTATCCAAAGTTCCTAAGAGTTCAAACATCCATATCATTCACCTCTCATTTACCACATCATCATCATTTGATCCTACAACATATCCTAGAATTTATTTTTGTACCTAAAAGTTTAGATCAACCAAAGGAGTTAAAAGTTCATCCCATGTATTCCTAAATGTTGATCCCAATTTTATGGTCCAAACAAGGTCACAACACAAGAAGATCATGGAGAAAAATAAAGAAACATCAACCACAAGTGATTTGAGTCAAATAGAATTTGAACCTAGGGTATCTACTAATCCTCCACCTAATCCCCCTCAACTACCAAAAGATATTCAAGAGGGAGGTTTCCATGTGGAGGATGTCACAACTAATTACAAAGAGATGTGCCAAGATGAATTACTCAAACTAGTACAAAATCCAAAAACCCACAAACTTGTCAACACGATCATGAAACTAAATCCTACCCAATACATGTTGGCATTGGAAAAAGGAGCTAAACTCCCTTCCAATTTTGATGTAAGCACCATTGCAGAACAACCTTTGGGGAAAATAACACAAACATCATTCACACCCTCATTCCAAAGCATAATCCAACCCATTTCTCAACCATCATCATCTCATGCACCAAGTCAACCCATGATCACCAAGGGAATCTCACAACTTCAAGCTCTTCAAGAACACCCACTTGTCAACAGTCAAAATTTAGAGGCCAACACAATATTGGGTATGCCAAAAACCATCCCACAAGACCCACAACAACCGTATGTGCCACTTATCTTCCATGATACAAAAAATTCATCCACTTTCTATGCCACACCCGCTTATGACCTTGCTACACAAGGTTATACCCCCAATATCTTACAAGGACAATAGTTTATTTGAACAAGTGGGTGCCTTCAATTCTTAATCTTCACTTCCACAAGGGAACATATCAAAAATTTATCCACCATTCCCCATCTTGACATCATTATCTACACCAATTCAAGGTATAGGGTGAATCCATTCTTTGAACACATCAATCCAAAATCAACCAAATCAAGTCAACCCCCCAAGCACAAATCAAATCAAAACATCTATCATACCAAATCCTCCAAACATGCCACTGATATTGCAACACCAAGTGGCATCATCCCAAATATCTCAACCACCAATCACATCATATACAACACCTCAAACATCCCAAAATCTAGTCTCACAAGGACTAAGTGTGTCAACTATGAATCTGAATCCACCATCTACCACTCAACCCCTCGTCATCACTCAAAAAACACCTCAAAAAAAACCCCAACAACCTCTTGTCACATCATCTCACACCATCCCTCAAAATCCCCCACCTCCACCTTTGAATCCCAATACAAAAAATCAGTATAGTATCACATTGCAAGAAACACAACAAGCTTACCAAAAGGCATTGCAACAATTACAATCCCAACAAGCTCAAGCTCAAGCCCAAGCACAAGAACAAGTGCAAGCTTTAGTACAAGAAAAATAGGCTCAAGTGCAAGCCCAAATGCAAGCTCAAGAACAAGCCCAAGCACAAGCTTAAGCACAAGCTCAAGCTACAACAAAAACAAGTGGCACAACAATAGGCTCAATCTCAAGCCCAAGCGTAAGCTCAATACCAAGCATGACAAGCACAAGATTTACTACAATGAAAAAAATAAGAAGCGGTACAACAATAGGCTCAAGCTCAAGCCCAAGAACAATCTCAATACCAAGCATGACAAGCACAAGAACAAGCCTTGTTACAACAACAAGCCTATAAAAAATACCTACAACAACACCACACACAAAAACAAGCGTTGATAGCACAACAACAAAAAAAAACACAACAACAGGCCCAATAGCAGGTGCTATTAGCACAACAACAACAACAAGCCCAACAACAAGCCCGACAACAAGCATTGTTGGCACAACAACAACAAAAGGTGTACCAAAAAGCATTGCTTGCACAACAAAACTTCCAACAACCCTTCACAAACATGCAGAAAAATTCCTTGAACCTTAACATGCAAGTAACACACGCCACCCCATCATTTACCTAACAAACCATACCATCCCAAAACACGCACATTCCACCACTCGATCCACAAACCAATCTTTCCACATAGGTCAAATTGCTCTCACAATAAATACAAGATTCAATTTGGAAAGGAAACAAAATCATACACCCAATGGGATTTTTTCCCCTATCCATTCGATAGGAACATTGCTATGGTTCCATTCCCACCAGGATTCACAATACCAAAATTTGACAAATACTGCGGAAAGGAAATCCTGAGGACCATATCAGAGAATTTCACATACATTGCATGGAAGTAGCATATGAAATTTCCTATCTGATATGACTCTTCCCTCGAAGCTTGGTTGGTCCCGCAATGGAATGGATCTCTCTTACCTCCTAGAATCGAAAAGTTCCAAGAAGTCATGGAATTATTTATAGAAACTACTCATTTAACTTAGACATGGATGTAAGCTGGAGGAACTATCTGACCTCAAACAAGCTAAGAGAGAGACATTTGCGACTTTATTACAACGATAGAGATCCAGAGCTAGAAAAAGAAAATGGTCTATGCTAGAGGAACAACAAATTGAAACCATCATCTCTAACCTCGAAGGGGAGTTTTCCTTCCATCTAAAAATGCAATGCATCATGACGTATGATCAATTAATCCCCAAAGCTCTCAACATTGAAAGAGCCCTCACGACACAAGGGCACACACCTATATACTAAGACAATAGACCATCGACAAGCTATAATGACAAACCTCACACATGGTCCAAGAATAAAAAACATTACCAAGGATGGTGTTGTTGACACCAAAGTTGTTATCAGTGCTCCAAGGAAAAACACACAAAAATACCCTCAACAAAACACTCATCAACCACAAATCAACACACAACCCATTCATCAAAACACCCCACAAATGAACCCATCACAAAAACCAAATAATCAAATGACCAAAAATGTGAACACTCAAGGAGGACCACCCCCAAGGAACAAACATCCACCAAAACACAAGTATACACCACTAGGGGAACCCATTGAATCTGTCATGCAATAGCTAGTGCAAGCAAACCTCATCACGCTCCCTGTTTATGAAAATTACCAAGAGCCTCAAGTTAAACCGCCCTGGTATAATGAGAAGCACCTTTGTGATTTTCAAAAAATTAAGGGACACACAAAAGCTATTTGTATGAGACTCAAAAATCTTATCCAAGACCTCATCGACGATAAAATCATAAACATTGAACAACCAACAGGAAATCAAGATCTCAAGGTACACACAAATCCAATGTTGGATCACAACAAAGGGAACAACAATGGTAAAGGAAAGAATTACACCAATGTTAACCATATCTAGACCATGTTGTAGCATCATTGGATGAGTTTGTAATGGTCGTCAACATCAAAGGACCTAGAGCTGAGTGTGGAGTCACCACACGCAACGACATGATTTCTATCCCAAGACCATCACCACCACCTAGGGCACCACCTGCTAATCCTAAATCAAGCCCTAGTGGTTATAGTGTCTTGGAAAAACTAAAAAAGACTCTGACCCAAATCTCCATCATGGAATTACTTAAAATATCGCCTGCACATAGGGACATCCTAGAGAAATCCTTGACCGCATCCTCCATTCCCACAGATATTGATGCTAATCAATTTCAAGCTATGGTGAACACATCACTACACCACATCTCCTTACAATTTCTGAGCATGACCTCTCGACCCAACCATCATATAACTGTGCACTCCACCTTGAGGTCTTGGTCCATAAGAACAAATTCAAATGGGTCTTGGTGGGTGGGGGTGCAGGCTTAAATATTTATACCCTGCAACTAATAAAGAATCTAGGATTCTCAGAGGATGTCATTGAAAAAGGAAAAGGTATCACCATCAGGGCCTACAATGACCAAGAACAGGTGTCCCAAGGTACCATCCAACTCCCCATCCAAGTGGGGCCGACAATCATGGAAACCACTTGCTAGGTCCTTGAGCTTCCATATAATATTCTTCTAGGACGTCCATGGATCCATGGGATGTAAGCTATCGTATCTACTTTCCATCAATGCATAAAATTCCCTTAGCAAAATCAAGAAGTCACGATCCATGGCAACCCTGACCCTTTCTATTATTGCAAGAATTTGGAAGCCAAATAATACAAGATCCCCCAAGTTCCAAAAAATGATGAGGGACCCACATCTCCCTATACCCATCCACTTTAGCCTCCACTTCTGAGACAAAGACACCCATCATCCAGAACTTCCTAGATATCAAAGTTGTAATCAAAGACAATGGTTGTGGGGACTATAACTTACAAAAAGGTGCATATGTGGTGGGAGAGTTACCTTAATCTCCTAAATCTCATGGAAGACCACAACCTAGCAATGGCACATCCCAAACATTCATAGCATATCCTACCACCTTCAAAACGTGGGGGGATTTGAGCAAAGAAGTTTTGGACAAAGAAGATGTCTCAGGTCTCCTATATCAAGGTAATAAACCTGCAACCATTCTCTCGATGGACGAGGACAACAAGGGTCTATAGTTAATGTTTGGTTGGGGTTACAATAAAAATGAAAAGCTCGGGAAAAATGAAAATGGCCTGTTAGAACCTATCATTCCTGAGAAGCACCTTAAGAATCTTGGCCTCAGATGTACCCTTACAAAGTTAACCATACTTGGAAAAGGTGCTCTTGTTAAAACAATCAAATATTCCTCTTTGATCCCCATAAGTAGTCCCTTCGAAGACCCTATCTCTGACCTACTTATGCTATTTGAGGATTCTTCTATTTTCATGATAACCAACATGTCATTTAAGCCAAATAACCAAGTCACTGAGCTAAAAATTGTCTACCCCCAACTCATTGACTATGACCAACGAGGACCACCAATACTAGATTCATTCGAAAATGATGAGGCTCTCTCAGAATTCATGGGACTAAGGGATAGTTTGTCGTATGGAGATCACAAATCAAGGTTCAAAATTGAGTTGGATACACATGCATACGATGGGGAAATGATTGAATCTCTTAGTCGCAAAATTGAAAATATAAGAGTAATGTCTCAATCCTTAAGTGAAAACCACATTATGGAATTTTTTGATCCCAAAATAGTAAAAATAAAGGACGTATCCGATGGTGAAAACCTCTCTCAGGTGCCAAAGGATGAGGGATTCAATATTCCCCTTAGTGCCATCCATCAAGAGAAATCAACAATCTTAGTAGAAAAGTGCAACCTAATGAACTTGGGAACCAAAGAGACCCCGCACATCACCTTCTATGCCGAGTCACTTTTGATTAAAGAGCAAGAAAATCTAGCAGCATTTCTAAAAAAAAGGAAAGTGAACTTTGCATGGACATACGCCGACATGCTAGGCCTTGATCCAAAAGTATTGGTCCATCATCTAGCAGTGTATCCTAAGGAAAAACTTGTGAGACAAAAATTAAGAAAGATGCACCTGCAAATCGCCTTATTGGTCAAAATTGAGCTACAAAAACTCCTTGATGTAGAATTCATCTGACCCATCAATTATGTAGAATGGGTTTCCAACCTTGTACCTATTTTCAAATCCACTGGGGCATCCAAATCTGCACCAAATTTAGAGACCTAAATAAAGCATGTCCTAAGGATGATTTCCCCCTCCCCAACATAGATATGATTATAGATCTAAAAGTGGGGCATGAAATTATATCATTAATGGTTGGATTTTCAGGATACAACCAGATTATGATTGCAAAGGATGACCAACATAAAACAACCTTCACCTGTCCATGGGGTACCTACTATTGGAATATGATGCCATTCAGGTTAAATAATGCTAGAGATACATATGAAAGGGCCATGACTTTGATCTTTAATGACATGATCCACAAGAATTTGGAAGACTATGTGGATGATATCCTTGCCAAATCAAGGAAACGCCAAGACCACATAGTTACACTATGCCCAATCTTTGATAGAATGGAAGAATATAAGGTACAACTCAACCCCAAGAAATGTGTCTTTGGGGTAAATTTAGGGAAGCTCTTGGGATATATTGTGTCAATGAGGGGAATTGAGATTGATCCTGCAAAAGTAAAAGCAATCCTCGACAAGGAAGCACCATAGACACTGAAACAATTAAGGGGTCTAAATGAAAGGCTTCAATCAATTAGAAGATTCATAGCACAACTGGCCGATAAAACTGTCCCCTATTCTCATCTACTCCACAAGGGAGTAACCTATAAATGGGACGAGAAATGCGATAAAGCATTTAATCAAATCAAGGAATACTTGCTAACACCACCCATCCTCATGCCACCAATCTAGAACAAACCATTAATCCTCTACATTTCAGCTACGATGGTAGCTCTTGGTGCTCTTCTAGCTCAACATGATGAAATAGGGAAAGAGAGATCCATCTGCTACATCAGTAGAACCTTAGTGGGACACGAGCTCAACTACACGTTCATTGAAAAGGCTTGTCTTGTAGTAATGTTTGCCTCACAGAAATTCAGGCACTACATGCTTGCTCATCAAATTAAGTTCATTGCCAAGATAGATCCCCTAAAATATCCGCTTTCTAAGGCAACACTCACAGTACACATTGCCAAGTGGGTGACGATCTTGACAGAGTATGACATTGAGTATGTGGAATGGAAAGCTATCAAAGGGCAAGTAATTGCAGATCAGTTAGCCGAAGCTCCCATATATGTAGAGAACCCACAAGTATCGAAGTTTCTAGACAAGTCAATCTTACTCCTGAATGTCGCAAACCATTGGAAGGTATACTTTGATGGATCATACAAACATCATGGGTTAGGAGTAAGAATCCTCTTCATCACACCACAAGGGGATTGTATCTTGAAATAATATAGGTTGTCTTTCCCTTGTACCAATAACATTATAGACTATGAAGCTCTTGTCATAGGACTTCAAATTGCAGTACAATGGAAAATCATGGCACTCAAGGTCTATGATGATTCACAACTGGTGATCAATCAAGTCAATGATGAATATAAAACTAAGGATGACAAAATTACCCTGTACAAAAAGATGGTAGAAGATCTCAAGGAATTCTTCATTGACATAACATTTGAGCAAATACCAATGGTAAAAAACAAAGCATCTGATGCTATGGCTACAATTGGATCATTACTAGATATCCCGAGGAACGTCCATAAATAGGAATTTCTTGTAGAGCATCTTCTTGTACCAACTTTTGAGGTACCAAAATATGAGTTCGTGTGCAAAATCGTTGGTCCTAGTGACCCCTGGTAACATGATATATTCACCTACTTAAAAATATGAGTCCTCCTCGCTGAAATCACCCCAAATCTCAAGAAATACTTCATTAAAAAGTCATCCCATTTCGTCATCTTAGGTGACACCCTCTATCGTAGGAGTATCGAAGGAACCTTATTACGATGCCTTAATCCCGAGGAAGATTTGACTGCCTTAACAGAGGTACATGCCAACATTTATGGTTCACACTCTAGTGGTATGACCTTGGCCAAGAAATTGCTAAGGATAGGGTACTACTGTCCCACTATGGAAAGAGAAGCTCACGACTATGTCTGAAAATGTATGCAATGCCAATAGTATGGGGACCTCATCCATGCACTAGCTCAAGAGCTCCAACCAATCATCACACCTTGGCCCTTCTCACAGTGGGGGCTCGACCTCATTGGGAAAATCACACCTACCTCATCTAATGGAAACAAGTTCATTATCACTGCCACATAATACTTCACAAGGTGGGTAGAAGCTATCCCAATAACCTATATCACAAAGAAGATCTCTAAATTCATCCTGAATTACCTCATTTTATGTTCGGTGTTCCACAAACCCTTATCTCTGATAATGGAACACCCTTCAAAAACCAAGATGTTTGTGAGCTATTCCAAAGATTTAATATCCAACATCGCTTCTCCACCCTGTATTACCCCTAGGGTAATGGCCAAGCTGAGGCTTCCAACAAGACCATTATGAAAATCCTAAAGAAAATGATCAATGAAGCTGGTTGTGACTGGCACCTACAACTAAACCTTGCCTTATGGGCCTACCAAACAAGTATCCACACACCTACAGGTGCAAACCCTTTCTCCTTGGTCTATCGATCTGAAGCCATCCTGCCTATTGAGGTTGAGCTCCCATCCCTAAGAATATCATTACATAATCTTATCACTGATGAGGAGTATTAGGTGTCACAGTTGAATGAGCTGGAATTACTGGACAAGTGGCAAATGGATGCTTTGAACCACTTGCATGTTTATAAGAATTGTCTCAAAAGGAGCTATAACAAGAAGATCAAGATATGGTCCTTCTAGGTCGGAGAGCTCGTGTTGAAAGAAAATAAAAAAAATGTGCCAAACCCATATAGCAAAGGAAAATTTGGGCCCAATTGGTTGGGACCCTTCATCATCATGACAAGCTACAAGTCAGGGGCATATTAGCTATCCACACTAGAAGGTGAGCCTCTGCAGGAGCCCATCAATAGATCCCATCTCAAAAAGTTTTATGCCTGAGCTTGCAAGGTATAAATCCAAAATATAAAAAAATAAAAATATATCAAAATCCCAAAACAAAAATTAGAAAAGGATTGAAAATAGTAAAGAAAAAAATCATCCTCTAGTAAAAACCACTTCAGTGGTGCTTTGGGAAAGTACCTTGGTGAAAACCTGACAATTAGGCACCTTGTGTAAATAAAGTACTTCCATCTACCATTGGTTCCTTGGCTTGTTTTGCATCACTTTTCATCACATTCACCTAGTGCATTCCTCCACCCGTCATTTCTTCCATCACCCATATGCATTCGCACCATAGCTTGATCTTGTGTAAGTGTCATGTTCCCTTTTAGTACTATTCAGTGCACACCAAAGGTTAGTTTGTCCTACCTATATTGGGGTAGCCTATCACATCACGCTAGGGGCATGTCCCTATACTTGCATCAAGTCAAATTCGTATATATCCTTAATATCTTTGATAACATCAAAAAATACAAAAAACATTCATAAAACCAAAAAATTCAAAAACATCCAAAACATATCAAAAATCCCAAAATAGGTCAAAAATAGAAAAAGTCAAAAACATAGTCGTCATGTTGAACTATGTCATCTTTGAGCTTAAACGTAGGAAAGGCCATCATTGATGAGCCCTCGAGACACAAAGATATTTGAAAACTTGAAAATCAAAACATTTGTAAAATAAACCCCAAAATTCCAAAAAAAACAACCTCATAACATTGCAAAAACACTAAAAACATTGACATATTCCAAAAAAGTCCAAAATCACCCATCCCATTTTGCTTTCACCCATGATAATCTCATCCATAATAAATTGATCGTCATCATCAACCTTTGGCAACACAAACAAAAGACAAGTACAACAATCAACAAAAGTGAAACCTTTAAACGTAAAAATCAAACTCTTGATCATTCTCAAACATGTCAATCACACCTTATATCAATGGCTTTTCAAACAACCTATCAACTTGCCACCATCCATTAACATGTCCTAGGATGCATCCTTCCTACAGTGGGAATTATCTTTGGCAATCACTTTGGATACTTATCCTAAACAAAACACATCCCTTTGGCTAGAGGTATGAAGAATATTGACTTATTTGTTCACTTGATATTTTCTTGTGATTTATCTTATTGCACCCATTCCAATGACCTCTCGATGATGTCTATCAAAATATTTTAGAGAGAAAGGACTTGGGGCATTGATTATTATCTTTTTTCTACTGTGCTTGTTGGGAATTCTTGTAATATAACCTTGGCGATACTTGCTTTGTTAGGTGTGTAGGAAAGATGTTTTGGATGTCTTGACTATTATATTGGGAGGTTTTTCCTTTTTTTGTTTTGGTCTGAGGTGTTTGAAATGTTTGAAGTACATCCTAACAAGGTTTTGTATGCTGGGTGTGAACAAGGATACTCCTATCTGTTTGCTGAGTCAAAGTCCATCGCACTAGATACCACGCCATCCTAGTTGTCTATACCTTGATGCATCATATTTATGTGTTTTTATCAAACATAAGGAAAGTTGTGCCATTCGTGTCCCAATCCCTAGATAAGAAAAGTCATCATCCATCTCATCACCATATCTAATAAATTCTCGATGACTCATGGACTTCCACATCTTCTTAGAATCAAGGGTTCATCCATCTTATTCTTCTACTTCTATCCATCTTATTCTTCTCATTCTTCTAGATTTACTAACATTTCTATCTAAGTATCGATTATGTGTGATCTATCAAAATATACATAAGGCTACCCATGACCAATGACTATCTATACATCATCAAATTTGTCTACATCAGACATCTGAGCTTTCTAATCCTCTTTGAGCTAAACTGATCTTAAATATTTATCACGAGCTCGACTTAAAAATTGAAATTTCTACTCGATCTCTCAAGGGGGCAATGTAATAGCATAATTCCTTCCGCTAGGGCAATAGTGGGGCATCCGAAAAAATCAATTTTGATCTTCGTAGCATTAGTCTTTGAACCAACACAATGGGTACATTACTTCAAAGAGAGGCAAAATGTACACACTTAAATAGTCTTGATCGGTATTATGCATCTAAATCTAATTACTAATATCATTTCCTCTTAAATTACTTCTGTTCTAACCATTTAATTAAATAATCTTTATTATTTAGTTAAATTCATCATTTTTTCCTATTAATCAAATATTTAAATTTATCAAATTAATTCATCCTCTTCTCACTAATGTTCATCACATTTAATTAAATAAATCAATTTATTTAATTAAAACCCCAATGTCCTCTCATTTGATTAAATAAATCAAATTATTTAAAACAAATGTCACAAACCCCTAACCCACTCAAGTTAATTAATTCTGAATTAATTAACTTTAATCTCTCCCTAATCATCATTACCCATTTCTCGAGTTTTTAACTTCACCAAAGTTAAATCAACCCATGGTTAATTAACCAAGTTGCACATGAAAATAATTTCTTCTAATTAACTAAATAGCTAATTTTCCTCACAATGGCATATTCCTAGGAATATTCCTCTCAACCACCCTTCATTCAATTTCCCTCCAAATGGATTTTAAAGCCTCTTACAAACTCATAAATACCTCTTACAAGGGAATTTAATTGCACTTACATGTCATCTTGTCGCTCTTACACCCTCAACAACATTCTCTTACATCTCAACCACATTCATTCAATTCCCTTATATCCTCTTACACATCCACCTACATGCCTCAACTCTACGCATTCTCCAAAATGTGCTCCACATCCATACCTTAGCTTTGTGACAAGTGTCACAATCCTATTGGCTCCCCATTTAGTCCCACATTCACCAATTTCACTCTCTCTTCAACCCTTGAATCCTATAAGTAGAGGCTTTCTATACACAATATGGATCCACAATCTCATGCAAGTTTATTATAGGGATTTTTACTCATTTTCATCACATCTTAGCTTGTTTCATTGTCATTTTGCATCAATCACATACACTTGGAATCAATCTGAACTTGAAGCTTATCAAAAGGGATTGGGAAAGGGCTACTTTCCACATCAAAGTAGCACCAATCCCCCTATGGGATAGAGGTTTGGTTGATGTAGATAGGTTTACATATTCATTTGCTTATGTTATATGCTCTATTTCATGTTGTCTTCTATATGTTGATCAAGAATTTCATAGGGAATGCTTTGTTTTTTCTTTTTAACTTGACTAACCTTGTTTGTTTGTCTCTTGTTAGCTAGTTGTAGATTGGTATTCACAATTTGTATGCACTATTGAGGGTGTTTTGAGTGTTTGTTTTTAGAAAAAAGAGGGTTGTTGAGAACCTCTCTTTCATGAGAGCTCATGAATAAATTTTTGAGGACATAATTCTAGTGATGACATGGGAAAAAATGTATTATTAGTAGGGCTTTGGTGGCTCACTTTGCTTAGAGATGCTAAACATATATACTCCAAAATGTGATGTTTGTCAAAGGCTTGGAAAACCAACTGCAAGGGATGTAATGCCATTGTAAATAGTGTTAGCTATGACACCAATTAAAAAATGTTCCATTGAATTCATTGGCTCAATCATCCCTCCTACTTGTAAGATCCATGTATGTTTTATGATAACTTGAATTGAATATTTGACTAGGTGGGTAGAAATAGAACCAACAAAGGATTGTATGACATAGATCATGGCCAAATTATATATGTGAACATTATCACACATTTTGGGTGTCTAACAAATGTTACAAGTGATCAAGGGAATCATTTTGTAAATAATACAATTCAAGAACTCTTAGAAACCTTCATGATCAATCATAGTGAAACTACACCTTACAATTTATAGACAAATGGAACAAGCGAGGCATTTAACAAGATTTTGAGCAAGGTACTAACAAAGGTATGTTTTGGGAATGCATCAAATTAGTATAAGAAAATACTTTTTGTACTATAGGCTTAGCACATAATGTATAAAAGATTGATAAAAAAATATTTGTTTTAACTAGTGTATGGTCTAGATTTGACATTCCCAATACAATATATTTGATTCCCAGTTTAATATTGGCAATCTCTACAAGACTAAATGAAGAAGAAAATATTAAATAAATATTGATATAGTTGAAGAAGTTGAGTGAATATTGATTGATGGTAGCCTATAATTAAACATATAAAAAGAGAACAAAAAGCATGATATGACTGCAACATTAAGAGAACATAATTGGAATCTAGAAATATAATATTGATATATGATAATAAATTTAATAAACTAGGAAATTTAAAAATTCATTGGCTGAGACCATTCCACATAGATCATATATACATGACATGAGCCATGAAGCTAAGAAATTTAACTAGTGGGCTACTAAATGGCTATGTAATTGGCACTTGACTAAAACTTAACCATTCCAAAAAATGAAGGCAAACCAAGGAAAATAGCTATGGAAAGAGTTTTCATGTATCATATATATTATATGTATTGTAATATTTGACAACTATCCACCACATAAGGGAAGTATAGCTATAATAAAAAGGGAAAAGGTAATGTAAAAAAAAACAAAAGAACTAATGAGCTTGGTGGTGGCAAAAAATGCTATAAGAAAGAGTTGAGGGAGAATGTAAAAAAAAACAACAAAAAGTGAATAATTCAAGTAGCATGAGAACCAAACACCTAGGGTAAAAATTAGAGTTTCTAAGCTAAGGAAAGAACATAAAGAGGTGAACTAAAGTAAAAAATCAGGGATTTATGGTGAGAAATTTAGCCCCAAAAATCATCAAAGTCAAGGGCTCTAAGATACCTGTTTATAAGCCATTTCCATGGAAGGTAATGGAGAATGATCCACATGGAGAATTTTAAAATATTCTTATTGGAGTTGTATATCTTGAAAATGTTTGCAAGTGTATTCACATAAAACTAGTGGAGATTGATCATTTATAATTTTCAAAATAAGGTCAAGAATTGAAGGATCCTATAATGGGTGAGTATCTTCATAGGAATAAGAGTACTAGAAAACTAAAGATAGATATTCAAGAGAATTTTTCAAATCTCAAGGATGACATAAGTGGGTAAAGATAGTATCGAGCTAGATATATAAGAAGTTTATGTATTTGGATCAACCATTCCTTATAACAAAAGATGCAATCAAGGTGGTCATAGACTTATGTGATAGAGGAGAGAAACCTAAGAAGGTGGAGAATAAATATGTGAGAATTGACAAGGGCAACATTTGATTGTTGATTTTGGGTAGTAAGTAAAATCTGTAACGCTTGAGTAAAATATTTAACCAAGTCCATAGCCTATATTTTCCATATAGGAAGAGATGATTTAGCTCCAACCACATACATCCATGTTGCACACAATATGGTCATTAATGATAAAACATATGTCATTTGTAAAACCCTAAGGGAGTAGCTCATGGATAATTTGAGAAAAACAAGGAATATCCAACATCAATTTAGTAGATAAAAATTACATCCATTTGGAGGCAATTAAAACCAAGTACTTTTTGGTTCATAATATCTCTTATGAGGCAAGAGACCAACTAATAGAAATTATAGCTCAAACTCTTATTTCCCAACTTAGAGATTCTACTATAGAAAAATTTGAGACATGGAGGGAGTACACTACTACGAAAGATAAGAAAGATGCAAAAGAGAAATTTGATAAGAAAAAATTAAAAAAAATGAAAAATCTAAGAAAACACAAGATCCCCCCTCCTCACATGTGTTTGACATAATTGGAACAAACGAGAAACAAGGAATAGAGAAGGGTAAATCACAAGCAAAAAGGAGATCATAATGATTAGGATCTTCAAGCAAGAATCCTTGATCACAAAAGAAAAAGGTTGAGGCTAAAGATCCAAAGGAAAATAAACAATTAGCTAAGAAAGAGTTGGAGAAAGAAACACAACAATATGAAAGGAAGGAAAAGAGAAGAAAGGAGCTAGCAAAAGTTCCTATTAGCATAGAAATAAACCCCTCACTATAGAAGATTCCAAGTTAGAAGAAACAATCAAATCTCTTTTATAAATGAGTTTAGATAAAGAGAAGGAAGAAAAAAAACCATAGATAAAGATAAAACAACAAAAAATGAAGGCACATAGGAGGTTGACACAATATGATGATACATCAAGAGAGGAGCAAAAAATAGAAAAGGAAACTACAAAAATTGTTCAACCATAGAAAAGAATTACAAGGAGATAAGTGGTTGATGAAAACGAAAAGTCAAAGTCTATAGAGAATGTGCTAGATGACAAGAAGTTACTTAACTATCTCTCAACATAAGGAAAACCATAAGAAGAAGCAAAGTCCTACACTTCTGCCATTGCACCCAACAAAAAAGAAAATAATAGAAGCATTTGGAAGTAGTTCCAAGAAATATTTAATAAACAAATATAAAACTAAAGAAGAGAGCAAGGATAAATTAAGTAGAACAATACAAAATCAATAATTGTAGATTCAAATTAATTTCTTAGTTGCAATAACAAAGCGATTGGAGGAAACAATTCAAAACTTGGACAAATGGGCAACTAGGAGTAGGAAAAAAAGGGTTGAAAGATCATACAATTAAAGAGTACGAGGCAAATAAATTAGGAATTATGCAATAGAAATAGTGATATGGTCAGGAGTAATTGGATAAATAGATCAAAAAGTTAGATAATGCTTGTAGCAATGTTTCTACACTTTATCAGTATTGTGTGAATTGGTATAAACCACCATGCAACAAAATGTTTATATTGATAATGTGGAGAGCCAAATTTTGTACCTTTCAAGAAGTTATGAAGTGATGCATAATCTATATGGATCACATAGACAATAACTTAGAAGACTACGATTTCAATATAACTAGATAAATGAAAAGAGAACAAAGCTAATTGCCCAAGTGAAGGAGTTGATTTTAGAAGTAAATATCCATTTATCTCTATTGACTACTCTTCTCATTGAAAATTAAGTAGATAATCCTTACTTTGTTTGAACCTTCTACCTTGATTGGGGCATAAATTTTTTGTATCGACATCAAAGTGTGTGCACAATGCCTCCAACAAACTACATCACACAAGGACACTTCTTATGATCAAATTAAGAGTGTATATAAACATCTCTTTCCTTCATTAATTCCATAATAGAGATACCCATATTTTGATAAATGGATACAACTCAACATTTAATGTTAAAAATACAAGATGCCATAGCTTGGTCTATGAAGTTTGGGCTATAGTCAATTGAGTATTTTTCAATCAGATTAGAATTATATTTTCTCGAGGACAAGCCAAAGGTCTTGATTGGTGATGATGTTGGCAAGTTGTAGAACTAACATGAGGACTTTAAATTTAATTGAAAATCCAAAAGGGTGATTCCCATTAGGTTGAAAACCCAAAAGAGTGGTCTAATTGAGGCTAGTGCTAAAAACTGAAAAAACATTGGAAGCTAAGTCTTACAGGTGAAACTTCTATAGAATAGAAGAAACTAGAGATTACTACATGTTCTAGAAAGCATCTTGTGACAATGTTAGATAATGTGTTGTATCTTTTGATGGTCAAAGACAAACGCATATGAGCTTAAAGACATGACCCCACATATAAATAAACTACATTATTATTATAATGTATCGTCAAATATATGTGATGTGTATATCTATGTTTGATTTAAACTATGATATGAATACAGATATAAATGATTCTGTATTTCCTTTGTCTATGTGTATTATTTGCGGCATTAATTCTGATTCCTTCTTATGTATATTTTATCATCAACATTCCTGAAGGACATTCTATGGACAGGTATTTCTTCAGTAAATAAAGTTTGTGCCGTTTCTAAAAATATAATGTGTCAACTCAAGTGGATTGGAGGATTAAATATAAGGAAAATGAATATGTTTCATATTGCTCCTGACAGGAAGCTCACTTGGCGAATATGCCCATGTTCTTAGAAGCAGGGAGCAAATACCCTCAGGAAAATGCTGACCTTCCAATTCAAATCCTCCAGGGCTCAATTCTCAAGTGCAACTTTCTTCTAAACATTAATTAGGCATTGCATTCAATCACAGCATTTGTTCAAGACTCTTATTTTTCCTTTGGTTGCATACTTCATTTTGCATGGGCTTTGCTTCCATTATATGCTCTACAAATCTAAGCCATTTTCACTTAAATCTTCATTATTTTCCTCTACATATTGCCACCATGCTGTTAGTCTGAACCTCTGTCTGTTTTGTTTCACGTAGTGTTTTTTTTTTTCATCACTTCAAGTTATGGTTGCCATGATCGTTTTATGCCTCCTTAAAATTGTAATGATTGGCTTCTTTAGGTTGGTTTGTACCAACAACTTAGATTTTCATTATGGATGCCTCATTGAAGATTCTGGACCCCATAATTGTCATCATTTGTCTGGGTTTGTCAATCACATCTTACACTGCAAGAAAATACATATGTTTAAACCATCAAATTCGATACATGGTGCATATGATGGAGCATGTAGAGGCCAACCAAAATGGGCACCATTCCCACATTGGTACATGCCCTTATTAGTTAGTTAAACCAATGATTGCAACCTTTGTAGGGTTTCAAAGGTGGACATATTTGTTTCCTTTCAAATCAACTAGTCTGTTATCACCAAGGAAATAGTGCACCAATCTTATCACAACATCGTTTACAATCCAACTATTATAAACATTCAATAGCATGAATGCCAACTTTCTCAATCAAGAGATAATCATTAAAAAAGACACTTGAGGTGATGAATTCCTTATTGACATAAGGAAAATGGCCACTAACACTTTTCATAATAAGGGCACATTGATCCCCCAATCATGTCATATATGGGATTTAAGTGGGCTACGATCTCAAGAGTTTCACTTGACATGCTTAATTTTATTAGAGAATTATGATTTTAATTATGTTTTAGTTTCACGAATCTTGAATTTTCATCAATTTGCAATTAAGTTTGATGAATCTTTGATTTTAAGGATGTGTTGAAGTTGTGTTGCACGAACTTTCATTTTCACCCATTATCAAATGGTTTTTTTGAACTTCAATTTTAGATTGTGTTGTAGTTGATTCTGGGGAATTTTGATTTTCCTATTCTAATTTATGTTTTTGATACTCTCTTTGCATCCACTAGCATAATTAAAATACTTTATTATTTTCATCAAGTATCCTATGTCTATTTTTTTTATGTTTTTATATCCCTATATTATTTCTACCTAATCAACCAAGGGCACTATCCACCCTTACATCTAACTCAAAACCAAATTTGATTGCTATCCCATATAGTAAAATCCTTCACATAGAAATCTAGATGAGCTATGACAAATACACCATCCTACATATAAGTTTGATTTAAAAGCACACACACATCTCAATCTCCAAATTTTTATCACACAAACTTTAATGATAAACCCCCCAATAATACATATCTCAATTACAATATACATATTAATTTTTTTTTATTATAGAAGGGTTTTAAAGATATCCTATCATTCTTCTAGGTGTAGGGTCATGGCATTATCACAAGGTGTCCAATAATTTTAGGAAACTTGGGTAGGATTATACTAAACTTGCATGACCTCAAGTGACATGATCACTATTTCCCTTTTTAACTGCAACAGAGTTGGAATTAAGTAGGCACCCCTAGGATTATAAAGTTCTAACACAATACAAGACTATGGTGTAGAAAAAAGATAGCTCCACAACCCTAGCAAGACCAACAAAGTGAAAGGAATTTCCTCTCATTTCCCTATGTAAAGTTATTTGTAAAGGATTTAGAATGCCACTTGTTAACATCCCACCCCCTTTGGTGCATTCTTCCTAAGCCCAAATTGATATATTGGCTAAAATTTTGTGTTATTTAAGAAACACCAATATGCATACACATGATAAAATATTTCTTTAGAGGTGAATCCCCCAGGGATATGATCAATCCATAGATCAAATTTGGATGAACCTAGAGAAATCGATTCTCATAGAGATTTTAGCTCACCTTCTAGCACTTGACTTTGCTCCTCCTTCATTCTTTACTCATCATGATCTAGTCATTTATCACCATAATTACACTCAACCCACATTTTTTACCTTCAAGGATCCAATGAGGTGACCTCAATATGTCCTAAATTTACTCTATGAGATTTTAATGATAGTCAATGCCTTTAAGACATATGAAAACCATTAATATGGTTTTCCTTGAATGTGCATATCTATCTACATATATTTCTTGAATGAATAATTATTTGAGTAGGGGACATATATATATATATATATATATGTAAACATATATAAACATGTATTTATATAAATATATTATACATGTATATAGATATAATATATACATGTATATACATACACATACACATATAAGGAAGCTACTTGATAGTGTAACAAATTCCTACACTAATATTGAGAGGAGGGTAATGCAAAAATTTATAGATATTTACAACAATTACAAAAATTTAAATAAAAATAAGCATAAATATCATGATTACCACAGCATAGTGATTTACATGGGGAAAACCATTTCGGTAGAAAAACCCCAAAAGATGATCAATATATTATTCATAAATCATGAAGATTACAATATACTTGTAGAGCAAGCTTCTCATAGGATTATCACCAACCAAATATCCAAACACAACATAATAGTTATCAAACTCTTATAATACATCACAACACACAACAATAATACAATGCCCTCATAAAATAAAGTTGCCTTCTAGGACAAGAAAATCCAACAAAATATCTAGTGTCTCATATGAGACCTAATTATGAATTGTCTAGATTTACAATAATAAAACATACATAAAATGTGGCTTTCAGGGGTGCTTCTGTTGAACCCTCACCGAGGTGTGCGACCCTTAGATCCCTTGCCAAGGTGGGAATCCCCCTTGACCTTGCAAGGGGAGTACCTCCTTTGCAAATTCCCAAACTCAATATATTAACCTCTTATAACTGCAAGGTTGAGACACCATTTTTCCTAACAATATACACACACATAATTCATATTTGTGTGCGTATATAAGGAATAAAATCCTTGCTCAAAAAGCATGAGGTCACTATCACATCATTTTCACTTCTAAAAATTATATATTTAGATATTTTCAAATAGGTTATCTACATTACACAACAAAAATATAATCAATCAACCCACTTCTTGTTAAGAATATCCTTGTCTCTAAGAATGATCTTTTGTCAATTTAAAAATGACTTCATCTCATTGATAATGCACCTAACTTAATTTAGATATATGTTCCATATTGTGAAATATTGTATTGCATATTAATATTTTCATTTATCTAACCCTTTCTAGGTTACTTAAGGTTCCAAGTGTAATTCAAACTCTCTAACATTCTAAAAACTAGCTATTGCACTTTAGTGTGCAATGTTGTACGCCGAATAAGCGTATGGATGTATTTGAATTTGTGTATATAACTTCTAAAAGTAAGACATGGAAAAACTAAAAATGCAATAGTATAAAAATGGAAGGAAACTTCAAATTATAAGAATGTATACAATTGGTAGAGTAGTTTGTAGCATAGCTTTGGGACGTGAATTATAAAAGAGAAGCTTATATTTTGAATTTTCTGGACGTTAATGAATATTGGAAATAGTATGCAAATGAAAGGGAACTTGACTTGATTTGATAGATGATTATTCAACAACCTTTTTTTTCCCATTAAAATCTATTTTTTTAGCACATGAGATCAATTGTTAGGCTATTTGGCTAATAATGTTCATGCAAAAAATGTCTCAATGGAGAAGTGATCCACCTAAAAGGTGCAAACATGACTGAAACAAAACCTATGAATCAAGAAGATAATCAAGTTCCATTACCAACTGACTCATGTTATGCTTGCAATAGGGAAAGAGGGAGAGAGAGGGATAGATAGAGGGGAGAAGAGTGAGTGAGAGAGGGGGTCTAAGGAGATAGAAATAGGGGATATAGATAGAAAGGAAGATAGAGATAGAGATGGTGATGGAGATAAGGTTGAAGGAGAGGGATATGGAGAGGAAAGGAAGATATAAAGAGAGATAGGAGAGAGGGGTAGATGGATATGGAAGAGATAAATATAGAGAGAGGGAGAGAATGAGAGAGAGAGAGAGAAATAAAGATAGAGATAAAAAGTAGTATATAGAGAAAGGTAGAGAGAGGGGGAGATAGAAGATTAGATAGATGGATATATAATGAGATAGAGATAGAGGGAAAGATAGAGATAACTCAATATATAAAAAGGGAGAGGGAGGGGGAGAGAGGGGGAGGCATAAGGTTAGATAGATGGAGACATAATGAGATAGAGATAGAGGGAGAGATAGAGATAACTCATTCTATAGAAAGGTAGAGGGAGAGTGAGAGAGGGGGAGATATAGATAGAGGGTGATATTGAGAGATAGAGAGGGGTAGGGAAAGTGATAGAGAGATAGGGAGAGAGATAGAGAGATAGAGGTAGACAAATATATGGATAGAAAAAGATAGAGAGAGGAGTGAGAGGGAGATAGAGAAATTGAGAGATATAGAGTAAGAGAGATGGAGGGAAACATGAAGTGAAGAAGAGAGAGGGGAGAGGGAGAGACAACTCATTGGATAGAGGAGAGATGAAGTAATATAGATAGAGGAAGATATAGAAAGATAGAAAGATAAATATATAGGAAATGATATAGAGAGAAAGGTAGAGAGAGGGATATAAAGAGAAGGAGAATTGGAGAAGATATAGGTAGAGAGGGAGATATGAGAAGATAGAGATAGATGAGGTAAGTGTGAGAGATAATGGACTTGTGATAGAGAAAAGTAATAGAGAGAGGGAGAGAGATAGAGGGTGAAGAGATAGAGAGGGATGGGGAGGGAGAAGCAAGGAATGTGTATGTGAGTGAGAGACAGATATAGAGAGAGATAGGGAGAAATAGAGTGTGTGTGTAAGAGAGATATGAACATGAGATAAAGAGGAAGAGATATAAATAAATAGATAAAGAGGGGGGGAGAGAGAAATAGAGAGATGATAGATGAGATATAGGGATAGAAAGAGGGAGAGATAGATGTAGTGGAAAAGATAGAAGGGGAAGAGAAAGATGCAAAGAGAGGTAATAAGATATAGAGAGATGAGAGAGAGGTTATATATATATAGAGAGAGAGAGAGGAGGTAGAAATTTAGGGATATAAATATATATTATCTTATATATAATAATAAATATAACTATAATTTTGATTTTAAAAATGAGTTTTATAAAATATAATTTATAATATATAAAATTAAATGTAATTATATTATACATAAATTATATATTATATTATATTTATATCTAATAATTTCTATTATAAAATATACTATAATTATAAATATAACTATAACATTAATTTAAAAATAAATTTATATTATACAAAATACACATATGTTAATAATAATAATCATGTAATTTATATATAATAAGAAGTGTATTTTAAATTGTATTATATTAAATATATATTATATATTAACTATAATTTATTTTATATTTATGTTAATAATTTTCAATATTTAATAATGAATATAAACAATATTATTTTAAAAATAAATAAAATTTAATTTGTATTATATAATATATATTAATCGTATATTGTATTATATTTATATGCAATATTTTTTAATATAAAATATAATATAATAATCAATCTAATCATAGTATTATTTTAAAATAAATTTGCATTATATTTATCATTTTAAAAACTAATAATAAATAGTAAACTTATTAAATTAATAAATATACAATACAATTTCATAATTTAATTTATCTATTGTTACTAAGTATATTAATTGATTATCTATCGCGTGTGGGCTCGTGGCATGTGATGTGTTGGCAAATGATTTTTTCGACACATAAGGTAACAAGGTAAGAGGTGGCTACACAGAGCGAGGCATGAGAATATCTTGAGGCGTTCCCACTTTCTTTCCGTCTCAATGGTGATTCATCCGTGACTATTTCCCGTCTTAATCTATTCCACCTGAATTAGGGCATCAGAACATAGAGCACCTCAGCACATCGGCAAGGCATCGCACACTGGTCCCGCATTTTATCAATTATCTGTGTTGCTTTTATTTCTCTCTGTGTATGGTGGATTTGGTTTTTATTAGTGAGCCCATTCTCATTCGCATTTTTGAGTTGTTCATTATACCAGGAGTCCGCCTAACTTTAGGGCACTTTCCTAAATTGCAAGATGAAGGGGAGAGAGAGATGGATATTCAACAATCTCATCTAGTGCCGATACTCTCATTGACTCAGATTCCTTGGATCATGGAGCTCTCACAGCCAGGATCAGGGTCTGTTCTAAGGCATATGCAATTTGTTGTTATCAGGGAGACGAAGACATACATCCAACACGCGATTCCAGTTCCTGGTCATATTCTCAAGGCTCAAATTTCATCGGTACCAGAGACATCACCATTCGAGGGTCGATCGTTGCTCAATTTGGAGAAGTTGTTTCTACAGGATCAACGTGCCAGGAAGCAACGCCATATCACGACTTTTCATCATCGACCAATACATGTATCACGAAATCGCATAAGCATAGTTTGGTCATCTCTCTGGGTGCCGCTTCTACCTACGACAGGATTAACCAGGGCACAACAACACTATTCTCTGGCCAGCAAAGGTGTTGAGGGGATGAGTCCTATCGTGTGCAGAAATTGTGGATTGTCTTACTACTGGTTCCAAATGATTTGTTGTTGACCTCTCTATTTCATTCACAGTGATCATTAGGGGGTGCGCACAGGTATACTGTGTTATTGTACTGAGATAGCATAATTCAACTCTAAAGATTGATTGTCTTATGGCAGTATGTGCTAGGAGCCTTAGTAGAACAATTATGATTCAAAACTGCTTTGTAGAAATATCCGTTCTGAGCTTTAAAAGTAAATCTAAGTCTACGACAAGTGACAGATGAGTCACCAAAAAAATATTAATAAGCCATTTCAAGGATTTGACTGATCGCTTCCACTTGCAATAAAGGCAATGAAGAACGATGAACGATGAGGATGTTGAGAATGGTCTCCGGGATGGCTTCAGCCTTCAGCCGTTGATGGAGTAAATCAGTTTGCCTCACTTCATAGTGGATACGCCTTCGGCGTAAATTATGAGAATCTCTCTTTGACCATATCCTTGTCTACTTCACTCATTTAATTGGTATTCCATGTTTAGGATATTCAATGATTATACTAATTGGGATTGTCTTGTCTTCTCGTAAGAGTTTAATGAGATTTCAGTACAACCATGCCATACAATTTAGTGAACTCATTGTAAACATTGTTTGGGTAGGTTATTCTCATTTTTCCCATCCACCATCCCTTATAATATCAAAATCTAGATCTGAATGCATATTTTGACCTAGGAGGAAACCCTAGCTACAAATATAATTATTATTGTATTTAGACTAACTCATTACTAAAGATAACTATAGTGATAATTCAAACCCTAATGATCTTAACCATGATGATGAAATCTTTATAAAGACTTTTTCATCACGTTCCAAATCCAAATATCCTAGAAAATACCCTAAGAATATATATGATTAGTTAGATGATTCTTCAAGTTAGAATTCCATTCTCTAAATAAAATAATACATATAGGGAGTGAACATGATCGGTTCATGTCCCATGCTATACCTTTTTATTAGTATGTGGAAATTGATCATGTTGTGTTAACATTTTGGTGACTTTGGCAGTCGCATTTTGAGCCCAAATTAATTTACGGGGGAGTGCAAGGGGCAACAATTATTATTTTGGTTAAAAAAATGTTTTGTAAAACTACCAAAATGGGCTTATTTTTTGAATGGTTGTGAATGTGAAAGGTAAAGAGATAAGGCAATGTGAGTGCTTGGATTTAGCACATAACAACAAATTATGCTATGAGAGAGAAGTTTTGTAATTTGAGTTTTTGATGGATAATAAAAAATAGTGGGCAACTATTTCTTGGTGGATGTCGCCTACATTGGGTGAACCATACTGAATTTTGTGTTATTGTGTAATTTTTTTTTGTATTTGTAATCTACATTATAATTGATGTTATTTTAATTGCTTCGGTTTGCCTGTAAATCTAACACTTTTACCAATATTTTATACTCAATTTCATGTTCTATTTTATTTATCACATTGTTAGTTTAGGTAGTTTACTTCAAATGGTAGAACTATGAACACCTAAAAAATACTTGTGTCCAAATTGATGATCATCCACCCTCCAAAAAAACATTTCAATGCTAGGGGTAAGAGCATTGATTTTGTAACCAATTTTCCCTATAGTAAAAAATATAATATTTAATATTAGATATTTAATAAAACATAATTTGTAGTATGCTCTATATATTGTGTATTATTATAGTGTGTGGTTCAATTTGTTTATTCAATTTATGTTCTCTTTCATGATTGCATTGCTTGATTCATTGCTTTATAATTTCATTTCATGAGTAGGTTGGAATTTTTCTTTGCTTTGATCTATTTCATTTGATTTCATTGTTGTTTCCTTAGTGTCGCCGATGTCAAAAACACAATGATCTTGTTCACACATCGACACAGGAGCTACGACCTATAACTACACCATGGCCTTTCTCATAGTGGGGACTTGACTTGATAGGAAAGATATCTCTTCTTCATCCAATGGGCAAAAATTCATTATAACTGCAACAAAATACTTTACAAAGTGGATAGAAGCCATTCTGTTAACTTACATCACATGGAAACAAATATCCAATTTTATCTTGAATTATTTGATTTTTCGATATGGAATTCCACAAACCATCATAACAGATAATGGAACTCCATTCAAAAACCAGGATTTCCAAAAACTTTGTTCAAGGTTCTCTATCCAGCACCAATTCTCAACTCCATACTATCCCCAAGGCAATGGTCAAGCCAAAGCATCCAATAAAACCATTCTGAAAATATTGAAAAAGACTGATAATGATGTTGACTGTGATTGGTATTTGCAACTAAACCCAACCTTATGGGCTTGTTGAACCAGCATTCACACACCCACAGGTATAACACCTAGTTTCTCCTTGGTCTACGGATCTGAAGCAACCCTTCTTAATGAAGTCGAGATCCCCTCACTATGAGTATCCGTGAAAGGCATGATCAATAATGAGGAATATCAGGTGTCCAAGCAAGTAATGAGCTATAACTTCTAGATGAAACACATTTGAGTGTGTTAAACCATCTCTAGATTTATTAGAATCGGCTCAAGCAAAGCTATAACAAGAAGATAAATAACAAAAACTTCCAAGCTAGTGACTTGGTATTGAAAGAAAATTAGAAGATCCAGCTAAATCAGGATGGGAAGGGTAAGTTTGAACTAAACTGGCTAGGTCCTTTTATCATAACAACAAGCTATGGCTCTAGAGCATATCAGTTGGCTACTCCTGAAGGAGAACCTTTAGCGGAACCTCTAAATAGCAACTATCTCAAAAAATTTTACACTTGAGTGCATCAGAATATCCAAAGCAAAAAAGCTAAAAAGGAAAAAAAAACAATCAAGAAAAATAGTAAAGAGAAATAAAACGTCCTTTAAGTGAAAACCACCTTGTGGCACTTCTAGGACTTGTACCATAGTGAAAACGTGGTAAACAGGTGCTATGTTTGAATAAGCCCCACATCTCTATCTATCGACACTGTCTGTCGCATCCACCCCATCCATCTCATAATGAAACGTGTATCCAACTATGGCTCGATAATTGATCAAGTGTTGAACCTTGTTGCACCATCAAAATCCATCTACCCTAATAAATGTAATCTTGTTTTGAACTGGGGGAAACCTTCTGAAACTGGTAGCAGATTGGATCCTTGTTCATCCCATCACTATCGAAAGCTATAAAAAAAACATCAAAAAATAAATCAAAACAAAGTCAAAAACACAAAAAATTAAAAACATCATAGATTGTCTCCAGATGAGTCACATTGAGTCAAAATAAGCGAACTATGAGCCTCTGCATGTATTGACATAGGCAAGGCCATCATTGACGAGCCCCTGAGGCCCTAGGTTATTCCCCTTAGGTGTCCCTTTTGGTCTTTAACTTGGTCAAAAATCCAAAAAAAAATTTCAAATATCTTATCAAAATCCAAAAACATTTGTAAAAAGTTAGAAAACTCCAAAAACAATGTCACTCAATATAGTCGAACTACAATATCTTTGTGTTCATTACGTAGGCAAGGAAATCATTGATGAGCCCTCGAGGCACTAGGTGAGTCCCTTTAGGTCCCCTTATTTGCCTCTAAATCTCTTTAAAAAAGCCTCAAATATTCTCAAAAAGCACAAAAAAATTCAAAAAAAATCTCAAAAAATCCTATCTCCATTAGCACCTATCCACAATAAACTCTCCATTCATAATAAAAAATCATCGTCCTCAACCTTTGACAAAACACATTAAAAAAACAAAGTAAACATTGAAATCCAAAACTTCCAAGCAAAGGAACAAAATGACTAGATCATCATCAGACTAAAACAATGCCTAAGTGTTAACTACCTTTCCTTTTGACAGTCATCGTCAACATCATGACATATGTCTTAATGGATAAAATGTTCCTACCATAGACATCATTTTTGGATAACATCTTGAAACATCAAAGCATCTATGGCAAGTGATACAACAACATTGTTCATCTTTTTATGATCTTATTTTTTTTATTTATCTTATTGTCACATTCCTAGGATCTCTCGAGAATGTCCATAAGCATTTAGAGAGGAAAGAATGGGGCATTGATCATTGATTTTTTGTTTGCTCTATTTTTTGGATACTTTTTCTATACTACCATGGTGAATACTTGCTTTGTTATGTGTGTGGAAGTCATTTTGGGACAATTTGTGTAGGGGTTGCATATTAGGTACTCCATACCTTTCTATGTAACTACTCTGAAATGTTTTGAAACTTCTCACCCATACACTCTAATAAGGTTTTCGTATGTCTGGTATGAGCAAGAATACTCCTTGTTTGCGGTGTCAAATTCCACACAATATATACAAAGTACACACTTCCCATGATTTTACTTTCTCCCCCTTAGTAGATACTCTTTTCACATCTTTTTCTCTTCTTTTTTCACATCTTTCTCTCTGCCTTTGACATCAATGGAAAAGGAATAGGATGCTTTACATTGTTTTCCCCTTTGACATCAAGAACAAAATACTCTTTAAATGACAACACATAACACTACCTACTTCCCCTAAGAGGTAGCCAGCAAAACATCAGTCTAGAAGAAAGATAGATCCATAGATCCTCCAGACTAATGCATCTCCATATGCATCTAGTTCAAGAAAGGATGGGAAATAACCCCTAACTTCTCCTAGAGATACTCAAAAGTATCTTTAGGAAGAGCCTTCATAAATATATCAACCACTTGATTCTTCATCAGCACATACTCAAGTTTTACTTCATTCTCCACAACCTTCTCTCTCAAAAAGTGATACCTGATAGATATATGCTTTATCCTTGAGTGCATCACTAGATTCTTTGAAATGTTAATTGCACTTGTATTATCACAAAAGATAGAAATAGGATCATACATTACTCTAATATCTTTCAATTTCTGTCTCATCCACAAAACTTGTGTACAACAAGATGCAACAACAATATACTCAACATCAATAGTAGATAAAGAAACTAAATCTTGCTATTTACTCAACCAAGCCACCAATATGCAATCAAGAAAGAATGCACCACCACTTGTACTCTTTCTGTCATCTACACAACCAGTCCAATCTGCATCTGTGTAAGCACTTAGTGTAAAATTAGTATCCTTAGGATACCATAACCCATAATCCTCAGTGCCATTCAAATATCTAAATATCCTCTTAACAACAACATGTGTCTCTTTAGGGTCTTCTTGAAATCTAGCCACAAGACAAATTACATGCATGATATCTAGCCTACTAGTAGTCAAATATAACAAACCTCCAATCATATATTTGTACATGCTTTGATTAGCCTTAGGTGAATCATCATCTTTACTCAATTTGCAACCAGTCACCATAGGAGTGCATACCGGTTTGGAACCATCCATCACAAACTTCTTCAACATTTCTCTTACATACTTTGACTTTGAAATAAAGATCCATTTCTCTGTTTGATTAATTTTTATCTCAAGAAAGAAATTCATCTCACCAAACATAGACATCTCAAATTATTTTTGCATCTCTTCAGCAAACATCTTGCACATTGTTTCATTTCCTCCAAAGATAATGTCATCAACATATACAACCAATATCAAGATCTTGTCATCCTAAATTTTAAAATAAAGATTACTATCTGTTGTACCTTTGTTGAAACCTTGTTGAGTCAAATATTTGTCTAACCTTGCATACCAAGCTCTAGGAGCTTGCTTCAATCCATATAAAGCCTTCTTCAATCTGCAAACCATATATGATTGATCTAACAACTGGAATCCTTCCAATTGTTCCATGTAGACCTCTTCTTCTAACTCACCTTCCAATTTGATATACCTTGAAATATTTATGAGCAACAAATGCTAAAAACATTATGATAGCTTCCATTCTTGCCACTGGAGAAAAAGTCTCCCAAAAAATCTATACCTTCTACTTGTGAGTAACCCTTACATACAAGCCTTTCTTTATTTCTAACTATTCCATTCTCTTTCAACTTGTTTCTGAATACCCATTTTGATCCAATTATATTTTTGTCTAGCGGTCTAAGGACCAATTCCCAAGTTTGATTCTTCTCAATTTTCATAAGCTCCTCTTTCTTAGCTTCCATCCAATACTAATCTTTACATGCTTCACTTACGATCTTTGGCTCAATCTCAAAAAGTAAACACAAATTTATCTCACTAGCAACAGGAGTTCTGCTTCTTGTCAATACTCCTTTCCTTTTGTCTCCAGTGGTTTGATTTTTTGAATGATTCTTTTGCACATATCTAGGTGTCTTAGGGGACACCACCTGAGCTTCTTCTTCTTCTTAATTCTCCTCCTATTTTTCCACAACTTCTTCAAATCTTACACAATTAGGTTCATCATATACATATCCACCAACTTCAATTGAATTTTTCATTGTTTCATCAACCTTGACATTTGTGCTTTCTACAATATTTCTCAGTCTTTTATTGAAACATTTGTAAGCTTTGCTCTTAGTAGAATATCCAAGGAAAATACCTTCATCACTTCTAGCATCAAACTTCCCTAAATTTTCTTCATCTCATCTGATATAGAATTTTCTTCCAAATATCTTGAAATACTTAATAGTAGGAATTCTTCCACACTATATCTCATACGGGGTCTTAGTACTATTGGCTCTTACTTGAACTTGATTGAACACATAGACAATAGTGTGAATAGCTTCTCTCCAGTAAAATTATGGTAAACTAGCTTTAGTAATCATTGATCTAGCAGCTTCTTGAATTTTTTTGTTCTTTCTTTCAACAACTCCATTTTGTTGAGGAGTTCTAGGAGAAGATAAGTATCTTTTTATTCCATGAACTTCACAAACATATTAAACTCATGGGAGGTGAATTCACCACCTTTTTCAAACCTCAAGAATTTATTCTTAAATTCACTTCATTCTCTACCATAGCTTTGAATGTCTTGAATCTATCTAATGCATCATATTTCTCTCTAAGAAAAGTAACCCATGTATACCCAGAGTAATCATCAATCAAAAGCATAAAGTACCTTTCACCTTGTAGACGTCTCACTCTTGTAGGACCACATAGATTTGTATGAATCAAATCCAATAGTCTGGTAGTAGATTGTTCCTTTGATTTGAAGTTGTTTCTTGCTTGCTTTCCAAACTGAAAATTCCTACAAATATTATTAATAGGCTTTGTAATCCTTGGTAAATCTCTTACGGCTTGCATTGCCCTAATCCTTTCCAGGTTATCAAAATGCATGTGACACATTCTTTGATTCCATAACCAACTGTCATTAATCTACGTCATAAAGCAACGTCCATCAACACCCTTAAGCTAATATATATTTTCTTCAGATTTCTTTCCTACAAAAATCACTATTCTAGATCCTTTCCCGATTTCACATCTCTCATCCTCAACTACAAGATTATATCCTTTGCTACACATCTGTCCAACACTCAAGAGATTATGCCTTAAACCATTAACATAGTAGACATCATCAGCATTATGCTTTCTATCAAAAATTATTGAACCTATCTCACAAATTTTAGCACCATTATCATCTCCAAACATAACTAAGCCTCCATCATATTTCTATAGTTTAACAAACTTACTCTTGATAAGTAGGAGGTATTTTCCATAGCATGTCAAATTATGATATTGCTATCAAGATTCAACTGTGTAGTTTCGAGTCAAACTCATTGACCCATGTTTCATGAGTAGTGGTTTACAAGAAACCATCTCTCATGGTAATGAATGGTCCACTTAGCACTCATTGCATCCAATGAGTGCTAAGTGGCCATTCATTACCATGAGAGATGGGTTCTTGTGAACCACTACTCATGAAACATGGGTCAATGAGTTTGAATTGAAACTACACAGTTGAATCCTGATAAAAATATCATAAACTTACTCTTATCACCGGTCATGTGATGTGAACAACCACTGTCAACAACCCAATAGTTCTTTTCTTATTTAGCATGTAGGGAAAAGATTACAATATCTTATTCTTTCTCTTTCTCTAGAGGACATTCCTTTACCTATTTTTCATATTTAGAAAAAGTAGGTTCATCTTTTTTATAGCCAAGAACAAGCATTCATTGTCATCAAAATATCCATAATCAAATTCTTCATTAGAAATACTAGCATTCTCATTCACATAATATGCTCTGTTGATCATTTTTCCTTTGTTTTCTTTGTCAAATCTTTGTTTTTTCCTATTATCTCTTTTTGGACATCTCAAAGTATAGTGACCTATTCCTCCACAACTAAAGCATTTAAAGGGTAACATACCTTCATACTTGCCAAAGCCTTTCCTCATCCTTCTCACAAAGTTAGCTTCTACTTCATCAAGGTTCTCCTCATCTAGATCTTCAGCTCTTATAGCCTTGAAAGCAGTTTCTGTTTTGGATCCATTTCTCAAATTTGGTTTTCACATCTCATAAGATGTTAGAGTACCCAATAACCGATCTTTAGTACAAGTCTTGTACTCCACATATTCTTCAATAGCAGATACTTTTTCACTGTATGCATCGGGAAGAGTTCTAAGAATCTTCTTCATAATCCTAGATTCATCTACTGTAGTGCTCAATCCTCACATTTCAACTACCAACTCTTCCACTCTCAGTACATAAGATTCAATTTTCTCATCTTTAGATATATGTAGGACTGCAAACTCTGCTTCTAAATTCTACAACTTTTCTTCTTTGATGTTTGCATCTCCTTTGTGCATCTTTTCTAAAGCATCCCAAACATCTTTAGCAGTCTTTAGATTTGAACTTTAATCAATTTAGAATGTGAATGACTGTTCTTCATAATGAACTTCACCTTATTATTTGCTTCATGTGCCTTGATTTCATCAGCTATACTCAAACCATTAACCAGAGGAGTGCAAGTTGTCTTATGAGTTGTTTCAACATCATATCCACAATACTCCAGATATCCTTCCATTTGTATTTTCCAGATAACATAATTTGTTCCATTGAAGCTATGACATTCAAAAGTGATCTTGATCACCATCTCGAACCTTCCTTAAGTAGTTATGCTTTTCTCCAAGGAACCAAGCTTTGATACCAATTGTTGAACAAGACAACTGAGAGGGGGATGAATCAATTGTAACAAAATTTAACCTTTAAAGACTTCCACCAAAAATTAAATCAATCACAAATCCTTTATTCTGCTATTCTGATTAATCATTAAGTGCAAAGGTAGAAACTGGAAAACATCACACATACACAATAACACCAAATTTACATGGAAAACCCAATAAGGAAAAAGCCACGGTGATGATTAGCTCACAATATAGAGAATATCAAAATTGATTACAAAGGCTCACTGCCAAAACATGACTCATTGCCTAGATTAGGACTCTCTGTCCAAACGGGGGTTGACCACCCAAAGGGCTCACTACCACATAGATACAAAGAAGATAGAAGAGATATGTTACAGAGAGAAGACAATCTCAATGCAACAAAGATTTCCACCACAATTTTCTCAAACACTTGTAGACATGCTTGAATGATAGAGTACACCTTCAGCTCACTGCTTTCAGAAACTCAACAATTAAACTTCACACTAATATGCATCAACACTCATTACATACACACTGATTTGTATTTATCTCGCATCTATCTTGCTCTATTTCTTTGCACTTATCTTTCATCAATATCTCATCTTGTATTTATACCATCTTCAACTTTGAAACATATCCAAAGACAGTCATATTCCATTTGCATTTACAAATTCAAATTAGGTCAGTGCAAAAACATTCTAGGGTGGAATTAGAATGAATGTGACTCAATCACATGCTTCAACATGCTTTCATAAGCTTCGAAAGTAGTGTTAAACACAAGGTCATCCAAACCAATGTTAAACACAAATCAATTGAGCACACACAACCTTAGCATGATCCAATCCTTCCAGATAAAAAAATTATCTTTAACATGATCATATCACCTTAACTCTAGAACTACAAGTCATAAGACTTGAACAAGAAGAAATCCGGAGCAACTACATTTCTCCCGGACCTCAGCTAGATACCTTGAAAAGTACAATTCACAAATGGTGAACATAACTCACACTATACATTGATCTAGAAGCTCAAATCCTGGATATAGCAACTTCCAACAACCATGACCAACATATCTAAACCAAATGAACATAGGAGCAAATCCCGGAGCAACAACTAAACACTTGCAATGTTTTCTTCATTATAATTTTCTCAATATCCTTGACATATACAACTAATAACCATTATCCATGACAATAACTAGTTGATAACCAGTTAACCAGTTGACATCAATGACAACACCTTCATCATACTTCATACTCACAACTATATATATATATATGTATATATATATATATACATACTTATATACACACACATATATATACATATGCATACATACATACATACATACATACATACATACATACATACATACATACATACATACATACATACATACATACGAGTTAGTGGAATGTCAAGATTGAAATGGAAATAAATAGAAAGGATCCAAAAGCATTTGATCACAAACAATTTTAGAATTAAGACTTTAGTTCCTTATGAAATTATCCTATAGACACAAGAATATTCTCTTAAGAAGAAATCACTATGACCAAGTTATTACATTACTTGAAAAATATAGGGAGACAAGAGATAAAGAATTTTGTAGTAAACATGAATAAAATAGAATCACAAATGAATGAATAGATGTGACATTAAACTAAACGAATACCTAAACCTTAACAAAGACATAAAAATTATGTGCATTAAAAGTTTAGAATAATGATGTTGAAGAAGGAAAAAGGTAGGAAATGACAATAATATATTACAGAGTTCAACCAGACTTACATGCATTGTTATATGTGTGTGTACACACACATGTGTGTAAATAGACACACACATATCATTAGAGGAAAAAGATCCTCATTTCTCAATAAAGGACCAACTCCTATAGGCTTAGATGTGAGGCATGCATATGAATGACTTAAGAGGCTTTCTTTTATATTTTCTAAACCATAAGGGCAGTAAAAACATGGAAGCATTTCATCTTTGAATGCCTAGGGTACAAAGACATTTGAGTTAAATATTAGGAAACATTAAATTTGATTTCATGTAAGCTATTCGAAATATATATTAAAAGTTTTGGGAGAGCTGCTAATCCAAATGAGCAAGACTTGAGCAACATTCTAAAAGATACTGCCTATCTCACAAATCTTTGAGTAGTTAAAATGACTAGTACAATTGATGGTTCCATAGAATATTTGATCTCATGGACTTAATTAGAATCATTTTATTTCTAAAAGAGCTTGAATTACATTTCAAAGAGTGCGAAATGCATGTGCATTGTCTCATACAATGATTATTTAAACATTTTTAGATAAATTTTAGAAATTTATCAAAACTTTTTAATAGTATGAAAGAAAGGAAACAAATGCCAAAGAAAGGAGATGGCAAGAAGATAAAACACTTGAAATTTGCAAACGACACCTAGATGGAACACATATTAACTGACAATAGTTAACAACTTTTCTATATCAAAATGTTTTTAATAGAATATGTTCAAAATGAATGGCAGATGATTGTTAAAATAGATTGACCTCCATGAGGGCTCCCAATTGCGACTAATTCACAAGAATATGAAAATAAGCAACATTATAGTGAAGGAAAATATAAATGTTATGCTCAAAATGCATCTCCATCCTCTCATGTGTAGGGATGATTCTTCTTTTATCTTTTTAATGGTCTTAAATAGTGTGTTAGGGCAGGTAGGGACTATTCTTCTTTTATCTCATTGCAACTTAGAATTATTTTGTTAGATCTCTCTCCCAATGAGTCGGTGGTACCTATGGTGGATAGGTTATCTTGAGTATTTTAGTTGCCCACGTATTCTATTATATAATTTCGTCCCTTCATACCACCGCCAGCACCTCACATATGTGTCAAGTGTCAACCGCCCTTAAACGGTCTTCATCCAATGTGGGTCCCTATCCACCGTTTCTGTCGTGTCAACTTGCCACCCCGCTAATTAATGTGTCCGGTCCCCGCATCCATTTTTTCAAACCTGGTCTCATTTATTCGAGAGGGCCCAATGATAGTTAAATAGAATACTCTTGGTGGATATTAAATAAGATCACAATCCCAATGTCAATTACAAGGGGACAAATGAGATTATGAGGACAATTGGAACATCTGAAGTAAATTTTCAGTTCACGAAAATGTGTTTTTGATAGAGGGTGATCAATAAGTTCTTAAACTAATTTTAATTAAATAGTAGAAAGAGAATATGATGGGTGTACTCGAGATTTGTATAGATTTTACAAAGAGTGAGAAGCTAATTCACATCATTCAAGAAGTCTTAAATATATGGAAAAGTGTTAAACTTAAAAAGAAAAAAAGAAAACCCTTCCTACAAACTTATAGTATGATGAAGAATGCAAGACAACATAGAGGGTGCTAAAAAAAACCTAGCAAGTAGAATAAAAACAAAAACAAAAAATGGATGAACAATTGGTGAGAACAAAAAAAAGAACATATGAGAACTAGAAGGAAGGAGTTGTTTGCTTAGGGAAACATGAACCAAAAATATTTTAGAGGGATCTCTACAAGGAAAAGACATAGAGAAAAAACAATAAAATAGCAAATAAATGGTTGGAGTATGTAAGAAAATTATACATGAATCTGAAATGAAAAAATGTATCCTTATAATCATTATTAGTGAAACACTGCTCACAATAAAAAACATCATACAAGAGATTAAAAAGTTATCAATGGGTAAATCTTGAGACATAAAAAACTTCTCATCCTACATGAAGAAAATCTTGAGACATATAAAATTGAGGTAAATAAAAAGGATTCAAAAGCATTTGATCACAAACAATTTTAGAATTAAGACTTCATATCCCTATGAAATTATCCTTGTAGAGACAAGAACTTTCCCTTTAGAAGCAATTAACAAGAATAAGTTACCACATTACCTGAAAATATAGGGAGTCAAGAGATGAAACATTAGCTAGAAAAAGTAAGCATGAATGAAATGAAATCCCAAATGGATGAATAGATGGGACATCAAACTAAATGAATGCCCAAACCTTAACAAAGACATAAAAATTATGTGCATGAAAAGTTTAGAATAATGATATGAAAGAAGAAAAAAAGTAGGAAATGACAATAGTATATTATAGAGTTCAACTAGACTTCTGAGCATTGTTATGTGTGCGTACACACACACACATGTCTATGTGTGTATGTATATAAATGTGTGTGTGTATGTATATAAATATATACATACATACATACATACATATACATATATATACAAACACACACATAACATATGTATGTGTAACAACACACACACACATCAATGAAGGAAAACGATCATCATTGCTCAATTAAGGACCAATTCCCATAGGCTTAGATATGAGACATGCATATGAGTGACACCTAAGTAAGAGTGGGAAGAAATGCTTTGTATTTTCTACACCACATGGATAATAAAAACATAGGAGCATTTAATCTTTGAATGCCCAATGTACAAGGAAATTTGGGTTAAATATTAGGAAACATTAAAGTTAGTTTCATTTAAGTTATTTGAGGAAAACATATTAAAAGTTTTTGGAGAGCTGCTAACCCAAATCAACAAGACCTTATCAACATTCTAAAAGATACCACGTATCCAATGAATCTTTGAGTAGTTAAAATGACTCATACAATTGGTGGTCCCATAGAACATTTGATCTCACGGATATTAATAAAATCATTTCATTTCCAAAAAAAGCTTAAACTACATTCGAAAGAATGAGATAATGTGTTGAACCTCTTTAAGCAATTTTTATAAATTTGTCAAAACTTTTTACTTGTTTGAAAGAAAGAATATGAAAAAGTAATAAAATTTGAATGATTAACATAATAAAGTGGGTATAAAAAAAGAGGCGACAAGAAGATAAAATCTTTAGATATTGCATATGACACCTATCATATTGGATGGAACACATGTCACCAAAAAATAATTAACACCTTTTAAATATCATAATAGATTAGGAAAAATAAATGTACACACCTTTGTTATGTTTTGGATGTCTTTATATAGAGTATGTGCAAAGTGAATGAAAGATGATTGTTAAGACTGATTTACTTCCACGAGGCCTCCCAATTACAAGTAATTTCACAAGGATATGAAAATAAGCAACATTTTATCATATTACAAATTCAGTCATAAAATTGCAGACTTCAAAGTTTTTGTGATGAAAACAAATTATATAGAATAATTCAAGGGAAAATATAGATGTTTTGCCATATATACATCTTCATCTTATGGGTAGGGACTACTCTTCTTTATCGTTTTAATAGTCTTAAAAAATATGTGTTATAATAGATTAGCAATTTGACATTTGGATTATAATGACATATTGTGATTGTTATAAATTGTGGTGTTCTTGTCATCAAGATTCAAACCCGATTAGAATGTTATTGTTGAGTGGAATGAAATCCCCCATTTATAACCTCACAAATTCATAATTCCAAAGAAAAAACCGTTTACAAATGATGCTCATAATGAGTCGTAGACTCGGTACCTATCACGGACAGGCTGTCTTGGTCCCAGAGCAGAAAGTATTTTAGTAGTCCACGTGTTTTATTATATAATTTTCTCCCTTCTTACAACTTCCACTGACCACTTGTTGAATGCATTAAATCGCCAGCACATCACATAGGTGTTGACCTATTACCAACCGTCCTTAATCCACGTATTCATCCAATGTCAGTCCGTATTAACCGCCCTTCCTTTTTAACCCGTGATATTTCCAATCCTCTGAACCGTTGTTGTGGTGTCAACTCGCCACCCCTCTATTATGGGTTAACTCATGTGCCCGGGCCCCACATCCATTTTTCAAAGCCTGGTCCCACTTAGAGGAGAGGGCCCAATGATAGTTATAGGAACTCATTATATGGGTCGTAACTGATTTAAAAATTGTTTATGCTAGGAGTTACTTAATTTTTTAGTTTATTTAATGTAAGGTATTATAGTTGTAAGGTTTCAATTATAGTTAGTATTAAATATTTATTAAAAAATTATATTTGATTGAAATGTGAATGTTATCAAAGTAGTGATGCGGACAAGTTTGAAATATCATTTGTCTATTTTAAAGATAGATATGCAAAAGATTCAATGATAGAATTTATTTATTATTAGTATATATTTGATTGAAATGTGAATGTTATCAAAATAGTGATGTTGACAAGTTTGAAATATCATTTGTCCATTTCAAAAATAGATGTGTAAAAGATTCAATGATAGAATTTATTTACTATTAGTTTATTCCTTGAAATGCAAGGTACTATAGTTGTCACAAAAGTTTCAATCAATGAGCATTAAATATTGAGTTAAAAAGTGCACTCAATTGAAATGTGAATGCTATCAAAATAGTGATGTATACAAGTTTGAAATGACATTTATCCCTTTTAAGCATCTAGATATGTAAAAGATTCATATTTAACGTGGCAAATACATATCCTCTTTTTAATACCCACAATTGATTACAAACTAACTTCATGGAATGTGGAAAACTCATACCAACTAGTCTTATTAATAGTCAAATGCATTTCATGATGTGACAAGATTCACCTCTTCTAAAATAATATTAGCTTTTGTTCCACATAACAACCTTGCTGCAACAACTTTTACTATCACTATGCTCAAATGCTAGTCTATTTAATACCCACAATCCCTACAATAAATAATAGAGTATGTGCACACTAGTAACAATAAGATTAGTTATTAATAACACATGCAATCTAATTTGTGAATATTGTTTTATTTACATGCATAAAAACATCATATACATATTTAAATACCAGTTCATATATATATATATATATATATATATATTTAGCTCAGTGTATGTGTGTAACATCATAAATGTATGTATACACACACATATACTATACATAAAACTTTGTGTGTATACAACATCATATATATGTATGTATGTGCATGTATTTTGAAGTGGATGAGCTTATATGTGTATATGTGTAAATGTGTGTGTGTGCATAGGATACGATTAATCTCCCGACAAAACACACCTATGTACATACAAAAGCGCATGAAATCATACATAAAAACATACATAGAAATATACATAACATGATGAGACGGTGTAATACGGGGCCTGATAGACGAGGGATAAAAGTGACGAAACTGACAAACGAGAGCAAATGTTACATTGACGGAAGCAAGGGGATAACGATGTTGTTTGGTCGGTTTTCCCACCTTCTACTAGCCAATAAAACTAGGCCTTGTGGCCTGCGTGAGAAGTTATTATTTTCAGAGTTTTTTTCTGGTGCAGGAATTGGAGGCAAACTGATGTGTGCATTTTCAGTTTAGAGAAAGAAGGAAAAAAACACTCTGCATTTTTTGTCTACACATTGAAATCTGAAGGTTGGAGTGCACGTGGAGGAGTTGGAAGAGAAAACTGACCAAATCGAGGTGTGTTTTCAATATGCACATTGAAAGTTGAAGGTTGGAGTGGACATGGAGGAGTTGGAGGAGAAAACTGACCAAATCGAGGTGAGGGGTACTAACCAATTGGGTTGTAGAGGGTTTTACAACACTATGTGGGTTGTTTCTTTCTTAACACCTAGGGTTTTCCAACATGAATTTTTACAAAATAGAATGAATGTCTTGAAAATATTTTGTAATTTAGACCATATGAATGTATTTAAAGGCCCCTTCAAAATTTATAAGGACTTTTAATTTGAGTAAAAATTGTATTTAAATTTTGCATGATTGAAAAAAAAGTGCACAAAATAATTATAATTTGGAAAACACAATGTGGGTTTTCAGTTATTTGAATCTCCTTGTTTAAATGTAAAGGGTTGTCTCACGGTGGGTTGCTTGCTTCTTAACACCTAGGGCTTTGCAACACAAAATTTTACAAAATAGTATGAATGTCTTGAAAACCTTTTACTATTTAGACAACACGAATGTAGTTTGCTTCGTAACACCTAGGGTTTTGCAACATGGAATTTTACAAAACAGTATGAATGTCTTGAAAACCTTTTGTAGTTTAGACAACATGAATTTAGTTTGCTTCTTGACACCTAGGGTTTTGCAAAATGGAATTTTACAAAACAATATTGTTGATCATGATGTTAGTCACAATAACAGTGTAGATAAAATCCTCATCGGAAAACCATGAAGAACCTATCTCTACTTGAAAGACTAAACTGGGGCAACCTAAAAGGAAGAGAAATTCCAAGGAAAAGGTTGACTTAGCTTAATCCCAAAGCTCCGGTAGTTAGGTCTTGACCATACTAGGTTTGCTTCAAGGTATGATGTGATATTGTTGTTAATCTCAAGGGGTATATGGTTATCTCTGGTTTTTGTAAAGGAATTATTAGTATCAAATGGTAGATTTTCAATCCGATCATTAAACAATTTCATTTAATCAAAAAAATTGCAATAATTTTTCATGAACATCAAACAACTTTGCTATCACTTAAGTAGATTTAGATTTAAGCATTCAATAATTTCATGGAAATGAAAGATTTGCAATAATATTTCCATTCATTCACCTCTTTTTTGGAATATTTTCTAAAATTAAAAATCTAATCTAAAATAAAGCATAAAAAATACTTGAAATATAAAATTGCTCAAGGGTATTCTCCACGCATGCCCCAAGATTTAATCAAATAAAAAAAAATCACTCTATACTTCACTAGATTGCTTCACAACTAGGTATAGAATGGTGTGAGCTTTTAAAGAGAGGGGGTTTAGTTTGGACACCGAGTAGGTTTTGTATGCACCCTTAAACGACGTAGCATACAGTCTTGTCCGACTGAGTGAACAAACCAGCTACAAAAGATTCATGTGATAGGTAGCTATCAAATTGGCTTCGATATTGATTAAGCTCTATGTGCATACAAGTTTTTAATCCGTAATGATTCAAAAAATAGGAAAAAAGAACAAAACTTAAAGAAGTTTTGGCTCTTCCGACATCCACAAATTTTGAACTTAACTTAGAAAGAAGTATCCTCGGGTCTTTTATAGAAACAAGACACAGGTAGGATAAGAAAAATACATGAGAGGGAATCCAAGGGATGAATCACATCAAGGCACGTGGAATATGACAACTAGCAAGAGAATTGCAAACAAAGTCAATGGAGGTCAACCTTCATCTACATGTTGATGTCCTTCGGGTGTTTCTTCTTCTTATTATCTCCAGGACAATAACTTAAATCAGGATAGTATGTAGGGACTTTCCCATATATTCAGAATGGTTGCTTTATCATCCTGTTCCTACATTTTGGTTTTTCCTTGGGCTTTCTACTCTTGGGAATGGGCTTCCCCAGAGGTTGGCGCTTTCCTTCATCACATGCCTAATACTAGGATCCTTGGTATTCTGATGACTCAAGATCCTCCTTTGCATAACTTCCCGAAATATGTAGCCTGATCTAGATATGATTCTATTCGTGATCCAAATTTTTCTGATCGTCCATACTAGAACTTTGCATCGCAATCTACTTCTCCTACTATCACCAATTCCACCTATTAAATCCCTTTAATAACATTTATAAAAAATATCATGTAAGTAAAACCATCATTAATTAATATTCAATTTAAATCCATCATAAATAACACACTTAAAAAAAAAATCATATATTCTCGCATAATTATTCCTTTTAGCAGGGTTATTAGACTATCAAACCTTTTGGATAACTTCAAATTTTAAAACTTTACTTTGCATTGTTACCTGGTACCTGGTACTCAGTGTTCAACTTTTACCCATAATTTTCTTGGACCTTGGCCTTTACCAGAACTTCCATATTTACCAGACCTTTGCTCTCGAACTAGAACACTTTGCTCAACACCTTGCATTACCTTTTACTTCTGGCTTTCCTGGTTCCCAATACCTAGAACACTTGTATTACGAAGTACTCTTTTTTTTTTAAGATTTCCTTTCTACTTTTCACTTCTGGTGATCTTTCCAACTGGTTAGCACTTTCCATAAGCGTTAGTTTTCACTTGGGGTCCCTAAGTCTTATAGTCTTGGGGCATGTTGTGGGACCACACAACAACTTGCAACCAATAAAACCAAATTTAAACCAAAACTCTGGATTAAATCACCAGTCATAAATCTTAATTTATGTATATTTTAAAACAATAACTCTTTACCTTTACCTAGATTCTGACATGAAAATAGAAAAGTTTCTCTAGAAAATATTCGTGTGTGCTCTAATTAATTCCAGTTTTCGGAACTTAGTGAAAAAATTAGTTCATTGACATTGAACAACATAATTTGGTAATCCTCCAAAGCCAACCATGGATAGAGCCTTGCTGCTAGTCAAGCATCCATAGCCCTGACAAGGTTATCTTTGTAATTCCCTCAAACATAGCTCTACTGCCAGCCAGGCATCTATAGCTCTAATAGAGATATTTGGACAGCCTAAAGAGTTGATTTCTCTTTTTTTCTGTATATCTCTTTTGATATTTCATTGATAGCTCATTTTTCTTTTGATATTTAATTGATAGTTCATTTCAACTTGCAAGCATTGAAGCCCGCTATTAGGTTGGGAATTACAATGGTAGTGAAGGTTATCTTTCGATTTTTCATTCAATGCAAATCCATTCACTGTTTCACAATTTCCTAGAAACTCATTTATTATTCCCTAATGGTGTGTATTCTCGGCTAAAATTTACCACTTTTATGCCAAATCCTAGCTAACTGCAACCCACTATATGTTAGAAGATATGCATAAATTAAAATTTAGCAGCTAACAATTTAACCACCAAATTTAAATCTAAATTTAGAACTGTTAGTTACCACCCTTCCATTTCAATTTTATGGCAACTACTAAATACTCGGCTAGCAATTCCAATTTGATGGTGTTGCACCACATTAATGGATCAAAAATGTCATGATGACACTTAAATATGATCACATTATTCTGCATTAAATTCTCACGCCTCAATGCACACAAATCATTTCTTTTAAATTTTCCAAGTGATGACGTGTGCTAGCTTACCAGCTTCATTTTCCTTTCTACATCACACATGGGCACCTTCATGATTAATACGACTTAGTAAAAACATAATGAAATGACCACCATTAATTTCAAACTTTTAACTTGCTTGATTCACAATCTTCATACAGGCCAACTTTGAAGCAAATTGTCACCAATTGTGTAAGAATTAATTTGATTTAACATTTTGCTTTGGAGAAACTCATTTGGTTGCCACCTCAACTTGCAATTTCCAAGACTTCGATCTAGGCAACTATGTACATGAATTCCTTAGGTTTTCTATAGATTATGCACTTCTCTTGAATTCTTCACACCTTTTTCTTTTCTCTTTTAATTATCATTTTGCATTTCCACTATGCTAGTGTTTGCTTGCTTCTAGGTCATGGATACTCCAATTTTCTTGACCTGCTCTCACCGTCAGAATACTTTCATGGGTCATATCACTGTGCCAAACTTGTGCTTAGTCCTTGGGGAACAATGTGTGGAATCCAGAACATACTATCGGTTGTATTCAGACTTAGCTTTGTGCTTTGTAGTGTCGCTCTTGGACATAGGGCTCTCTGTTGAAAATGTCCGCTCGGTTGCAAATATGATAGTGCGGCCTGAATATTTGGAGAAAATTGGATACTGTTCTATCTGTTGCACACCCAACCATTGGAATCCCCTCCATGGATGATATCCCTCAGTTCCTGGAACATGGGGAAGTAGTTCCACTTTGGTAGTTCCTGACTGACCTCCATACCCCTGAGTTTGGATTTCACCGAGAAATTTCCTACTTAGGCTATTTGGCCTTGGTAGACGAGGCATCCTAGATTGACTGAATGGCCACCCTTTTATAGCTCAGATCCCTCTTTTTGTACTTTTTTGTGCTTTTTTACAATGAGAATTTTGATATTTCCATGTATATATGCAACACACACACACACACACACACATATATATATTTAACTTTACAGTACCTTTTAAAAGCGTGTATTTATTGTGTATGATTTTATTTTGTTCTTCATTTCAAAGCATAATGTTATAGAATGTTTAAATTTACTCTCATGCTTATGATAAGTTAAGCAAAATTTGCAAATGCGGAGTGAAAAACCAAAAAACGAAAGAAAGAGAAACAAAAACAAACCCTACGAAAGCAAACTAACCCTAACTAACCAAAAATTACCTTAACAAATGACTAACCCTAACTAAGAAATTTATTTTAAGCTCAATAAAAAATTTCATTGTTGTTTTTGTATGAATTACAACAGGTTTATCTTTAAATTCACAGGAAAAAATTTCAAATGTCCTACTATAACAATGAATTATTTTAAATTTTTTGTGTTTAACAAACGTAAATTCAAAGGTGTACTTACTAATAAATTGGCTCATATGTATGAAAATGACCTCATTAAAGGTCAATTGCACACACTTTTGTTGATTCATCAATACTCTACCTTCTTCCAATCTTGGTTCATGGTTTTCTTCTTTACTTTGTTTAGCTCCATGAACGACTGTGTCCATTTCTTGATTTTCCTCTTCTTGAAAAAATTTCGCATCCTCAACCCTATCTTCACTTTGAACTTTGTTAGACCAAGTAGTACCACAATTTATATTGTTATCATAAAAAGAGAAAGTAAAAATTTGATACTCTGTATCTTGCATGAAATCAAGAAAATTTCCCTTTTTAGCTTATGAATTTTTAGTTTGGAACGAAAAACATGCATCTCCCGCTCAATTTTCCCGCTTCTTCTCTCCACTAATGTTTTCCACGTGTGAAAAGAATGATGACTGATCACTGCTATTTCCTCGTTTTCAGTGCAATATTTCTGAGTCTCAACATTCTCGCCTGTCTTCTTGTAAAACCTTATGATTTTCTTCACAACAATTGCAGTTAACAAACCATTTTGATATATCGACTAGTTTTTTAACATTTTCAGTTCTACTATGGTTATACTCCTTTTTAGAGTTCAAAATATTTCTCATTAGCGGTTTCTTTCTTTTAGCAATTAAAACCTCTTTTGTTAACAAAATCACTTTATGCATGCCCAAACTTTCCCTAGTTAAAAAAATTTCACAATCAAGTTCACCGTGATCAGTTGTATCATGAATTCTACACTCGGTGACTCTACCAAAGGTGAACAAACTCAAAGGATGTAATCTTTGGTTAAGTATTTTCTAGAGTTTCTCAACTTTCATTTTGAAACCACCGACTTGCATAGACTTTCATCTTACAAGCTATTTTCAAATCTGAAACCAATATAGACTCCTAAACCAAACCTAGAGGGAAAGCTACGAGTGCCCTCCTTCTAGTGCTAGTTCTTGTTGATCATGATGTTAGTTGCAACAACAATACAGATAAAATCCTCACAGGAAAATTGGGAAGAACCTATCTTTACTTGAAAGACTGAACCAGAGTAACCTAAAAGGAAGATAAATTTTGAGGAAAAGGTTGAATTAGCTTAATCCCAAGGCTCCGGTAGTCAAGTCTTGACCATACTAGGTTCGTTTCAGGGTATGATGTGATATTGATGTTAATCTCGAGGGGTATATTATTATCTTCATTTTTTGTAAAGGAATTATAAGTATCAAATGGCAGATTTTCAATCCGATCATTATACAATTTCATGAAATCAAGAAATTTACAATAATTTTTCATGAACATCAAACAAGTTTTCTATCACGTAAGTAGATTTAGCTTTAAGCATTCAAAAATTTCATGGAAATGAAATATTTTCAATAATATTTCCATTCATTCATCTCTTTTTTGGAAATTTTCTGAAATTATCCATCTAATCTAAAATAAAGCATCAAAAATACTTGAAAAATAAAATTGCTCATGGGTATTCTGCACACATGCCCCAAGATTTAATCAAATCAAATAAAATCACTCTATACTTCACTCAATTTCTTCACAACTAGGCATAGAATGGTGCAAGCTTTTAAAGAGAGGGGGTTTAGTTTGGACATCGAGTGGTGTAGGAGCACCTAGTTGAGTTCATGCCTCCATGAGGCAATTTTGTCATTTTGGATTGATGGTTGGTTTTCTTTGTAATAAGGTCATATTTGGACCATGTTGAAGGTATTTGGGTCATTTTTAGGTTGCTAGGTGTGATAGATAGGTGAGTTGTTAAAAGTTACCAATTTTGTAAATGTTGTCATTGTGCAAAAGTGCAAAAATGCACTAAATGGGAATATGAAGGGTCAAATGGTGAAATAATGTGAGGAGTCAGTTTTTTATTGGGGATGCTTGGAAATTTTATATAAGACATTTTTGAATGTTGGTAAATGTGGAATGGTGTAAAATTTGAAATTTGAATACTAAAACCCTTGCTTTTCCTGTGTTTTTCATAGAAATCTGTTGTTATAGAGTTTGGTACGGCCTGGTACAACCTGATAATGCACATTTATGAATTGGAATTGTTAAAGGAGTGAATTAAATTTCATTTTATTTTTGCCTCACCTGATTTCATCATGTTTTGAGAATTTTAGAGCATTTTTACTAAAATCAGCCATAAAACCTTGTTTTTGAGGGTTTGAGAGGAAGAAAATGACTTTGTGACCCATTCCACCGGTATAACTATTTGAAAATTGGTGGAATGGGTGCATTTAGATATGTATTGATGTTAATGGTGGTTTTAGGAGTAGGGGTTAGGGTTTGGTGAGATTTGGTTGATGCCCTAGGTGGAAAACACCATGTTTTAAGCATGAAAGGATGGCTAGAGACCAGGGTTTGATGAAAGACTTATGGAAATTGATTTGTGATGGTTTGGTGAGAATTTTTAGGTCATATCTGATGTGTTTGAATGGTGGATTGGAGTATAGACCCCTGGAGTATATAGATTCAATAAACCCCCATGCATGCAAGCTTAATTAGGCCTTTGGGACAACGTAGCAACAAGTTTTTGAGGGATATGTTCCAATGTAACCCCACTTAAATTTAAGATATGTTATAGAAGGTATTGATGGGTATACAAATAAGTTTTTAGATCGTGTCTTTGAGTTGTCTTCTGCAAATTATGTCAAAATTACCTTATTTGCTGCTCTCATCAAAGCATAGTGGAAGATTGTGAGAAAATTCATTTCTTTGAAGTGCTAGGGTTTGGGATTTGAAAATTTCATTGAGATTGTGTTAGTTTGGAATCTCCCACCTTCTCTGCAACAATTGGCATCAAAGCTAGAAGACCCTGAGAGGGAGTTGTGAGAGGAATTTTCTTGCAGGTATAGCCTCCAATAGTGATGAAGCTGGGTAGAAGGTGTGTAGATTTCTTCCACTAAGAGGAGGTGGGTAGAAGAAATCTTGGAGAATGCATCTTCTAGAATCCTATTGGGTAGAGGATAGTTGTGTGTGTGAAGAATGGATGTGTGGAAGAGAATGGTCCATGGAGACCGGTAGAGTAAGGGTTTACCAAACAAGACACAAGAAAGACAAGAGAGGAAAGGGAGATAAAGAAGAAGAATGAGAAGGTCAAGCAAATGGATGCTGAGAAAGATGTAGCATAATTAAAAAAATCCTTGGAACAAATGAAAAAATATATAGAAAGAATGGATCTTGAGTTCCAAATGTAGATGCAGCTTCTTGAGAGAGATCAACAAGCAAGTGGTTGACATTTACCCATAAGGAAAAAGGTGAAATGGCCTATCAAGAAGATTATTTTGAAGAGGAGAAGGAAAGTGGAGATAATAGAACCTTTCTTGATGGAGGAAGATAAAGAACAAGACAAGCAAGCTGATGTGATGATAGTCGATAAGGAAGAGTTCATCAAAGTAGAAGAAGAAAAGAACATGGAGGTTGTAGCTATTTCAAACCTTGAAGAAAAGGATAATGGGCATTCTATTTCAGTTAATTCAGAGGTTCCTAAACTTGAGAAAGTAGTAATTGTAGGGAAAGAGCATCATGTGGAAGAGGGGGAAAACAAAATTGAAGAGTGTAAGGATGAGTTGCACAGGAAGATGGGAAAGTTCAAGCATGCACCTAAAGTGAAGAAGAAGAATGGAGGAGGTAGATTTGCAACAGGTTCAACAATGTTTTCAAATGAGGAAGGAATATTCAAATTTCTTGTTGAGATTGCAAGGAGGGATAGACCCAAGTTCAAGATGAAGCAGCTACATGTTGAAGTTGACAAATGCAATCAAGGGACAGATGTGGAAGTTGCAACTTTACCTTTTTCTTTGTTCTTTTCACAAGAGATTGTGGTTGTAGGTTCTCATGTATTTGTAGGTCCTCACTCAAGGGACTTGAGTTCTTTTTCCATGGGGAGTATGGCACAAGAGCACCTAGTTGAGTTCATGCCTCCATGAGGCAATTTTGCCATTTTGGATTCATGGTTGGTTTTATTTGTAATAAGGTCATATTTGGACCATGTTGAAGGTATTTGGGTCATTGTTAGGTTGCTAGGTGTGATAGATAGGTGGGTTGTTAAAAGTTGCCAATTTTGTAAATGCACTAAATGGGAATATGAAGGGTCAAATGGTGAAATAATGTGAGGAGTCATTTGTTTTCAGTTGGGGATGCTTGGAAATGTTATATAAGACATTTGTGAATGCTGAGAAACATGGAATGGTGTAAAATTTGAAATTTGAACACTAAAACCCTTGCTTTTCCTACATTTTTCATATAAATATGTTGTTATAGAGTTTGGTACGGCCTGGTACAACCTGGTAATGCACATTTATGAATTGTACTTGTAAAGGAGTGAATTAAATTTCATTTTATTTCTCTCACCTGATTTCATCACGTTTTGAGAATTTTAGAGTGTTTTTACTAAAATTAGTTAGAAAACCCTATTTTGAGGGTTTGAGAGGAAGAAAATGACTTTGTGACCCATTCCATTGGTAGAAATGCTTGAAAATTGGTGGAATGTGTGCATTTAGATAGGTCTTTATGTTTATGGTGGTTGTAGGAGTAGGGGTTAGGGTTTGGTGAGATTTGGTTGATGCCCTAGATGGAAAACACCATGTTTTAGGCATGAAAGGATGGCTAGAGACTAGGGTTTGATGAAAGACTTATGGAAATTTATTTGTGATAGTTTGTTGAGCATGTTCAAGTCATATTTGATGTGTTTAAGGTTTTTCCTTGGAGTCTAGACCCCTAGAGTATACAAATTCAATAAACCCCCATGCATGCAAGCCTAATTAGGTCTTTGAGATAGTGTAGCAACAAGTTTTTGAGGGATATGTTCCAAAGTAACATCACCTATATTTAAGATATGCTATAGAAGGGATTAATGGGTATCTAAATCAGTTTTTAGATCACAATTTTGAGTTTTCTTTAGAAAATTATGTAAAAATTACCTTAAATTTGCTGCTCTCATCAAAGCATAGTGGAAGATTGTGAGAAAAGTAATTTGTTTGAAGTGCTAGGGTTTGGGATTTGCAAAGTTCATTGAGATTGTGTTATTTTGGAATCTCCCACATTTTCTACATCATCGAGTAGGTTTTGTATGCACCCTTAAATAGCTCAACATATAGTCTTGTCTGATTGAACGAACAAACTAGCTACAAAAGATTCATGAGATAGGTAGATATCAAATTGGATTTGATATTGATTAAGCTCTATGTTCATACAATTTTTTAATCCAGAATGATTCAAAAAATAGGAAAAAAGAACAAAACTTAAAGAAGTTAAATGGCTCTTTCGACATCCACAAAATATGAACTTAGAAAGAAGTATCCCCTGGCCTTTTATAGAAACAAGATGCAGGTAGGATAAGAAAAATACATGAGAGGGAATCTAAGGGATGAATCACAACAAGGCACATGGAATATGACAACTGGCAAGAGAATTAAAAATGAAGTGGACAACCTTCGTCTACACGTTGATGTCCTTCAGGTGTTTCTTCTTCTTCTTATTGCCAAGGCAATAACTTGAGTCGGGATAGTATGTAGGAACTTTCCCATATATTCAAAATGATTGCTTTATTATCCTGTTCTTACATTTTGATTCTGCCTCGGACTTTCTACTTTCAAGAATGGGATTCCCCAGAGGTTGGTGCTTTCCTTCGCCACATGCATAATATCAGGATCCCTAATATTTCAATGACTCAAGCTCCTCCTTTGCATAACTTCTTGAAATATGTAGCCCGATCTGGATATGATTCTATCCATGATCCAAATATGTATTCTGATGACTAGAGAGGTAAGTATTGCTGATTTTATTTATGATTTTAAGAAAAATATTTTCTATAAGTATGCAAGGCATAGCCATAGGTTGTAGTGGTTGGATCGATAATTTAGTATGTGGAAGGGCTCTTTCCCAATTGGGACTATTGTATCTATAGTTGATTTTTCTAAAAATTACACATTGCAACCACAAAATGTGGTACAATCACAATATTACAATTCTATTCAAATTGCTATTTTTTTCCACATAACATATAGACATGCCTCTAATAATATAGAAGAGGACATGAAGATAATCAGGGAGTACCGTTTTTACATGAGTGATGATAGATCTCATTCATTTGAGTTTGTGCAACATTGTTTTGAAATTTTTTTTGAGTTATTGCAAGAAAAAGGTATTGCAATGGGTCGACATCTCATTTGGTCAGATAACTACACATGACAATTCAAGAATGCTCATATGTTTTATTGGTTGAGCAAGAAGCATGTATAGAGGGGTGTACCACATATTTGGAGTCTTTTTTGAAGGTAGGCATGGAAAAGGTGAGCATGATGGTGTAGGCGCATGTGTGAAGAGATATTTGGTTAAGGAACAATTGAAGATCGAAGGTGGTGCAACATTTAGTGATGCACATTTTGTTGTTGATTGGTGTAGTAATGCATTATCACGAGGAGGAACACTTGATTCATAAGTGTGTAGGTTTTTTTGGTTGGTTGAGAAGGGCACAATGGGAGACAAATTAGAATGTCAATCAATTAGAGATTATTCAAAGATGCATTCATTTCAAAGCTCAAATGCAAGTGCACAAACCATATGGACACGAGAGTTGGCTTGTTTTTGTCAAAATTGTATTTAGTGTGATTGGGATCAATGAGAGTCAAGTGAGTGGGTAGATACATGGATTCCACAATATCTAACCCCTTTATCTACAACACAATCCTCTTTAGAAGATGAAATAAAAATTTCACTTGACTATGACCATCTCTCAAATCTTATATAGCTAGGAAATGTCTATGCAGTTGTTGCACCACAAGGGAATGAAGAGGGATTAAACTATTGGTTGGAACTTTGTGTATAGGGAAAGAAGAAGCTGACACAACCCATGAAAAATGATGATGGGTTCATGTATCCTACAGGTTCAGTTCTTGTTGACTTTGTAAAAGCTATATCGTAATTGAAATTTTATCATCTATTTAGCATCTAGCTATAGTTATTAGTTATTTCAAGATGACGGGTTCGTGTATCCTACAGGTTCAATTGTTGTTTCCAAAACTTGGTTGTGAATGTATATGATTAGAAAAAATGGCATACCTACATTTGAAGACTATAAGAAACACAAAACCATTCTTGTGTATTCACACCTTGTTATAGCAAAAAATGTTAGGTTATTGAGACGACATGCTAAACCAAAAACAAAGGAACTATGGAAAATTAGTATTGTTGATCATGAAGCATTGCTCGATACTATGAAGATAAGAGATGACCCTTCAAAAATACTTGATTAGCGGATTGTTTGTTGTATGCGACAAGTATGATATTGTTCATCTTATTTTGATTAATGTTCATAATAATTAAATTTCTTGATTTGTTAAGGTTCATCATTTAGGTTGTTCAGAATAATATATATTTTTTATTCTAAGCATCTTTTTTAGTTTTCATTACCATTTCATTATTATTTAGGTTGTTTCGAATAATATAAATTTATTATTCTAAGTATATTTAGTTAAACAAAGAAACTAATGAAAGTGATAAAAAACTAATGATCATATAGATTTGTTATTCTAAGTGTATTGTGATGTTTGTGGCACAATGGACCATGGAGTTGTAACAATATCTAGTTCTGATCCTTTGGGGGCAGTAAGTGATTATTTTGTTAAATATCATTTTTATAATGTAATTTCTATATATTAATGTCTTTACTTTTTATTATAACAATTAAAGCTTGATTGGGAGCTAAATAGGAGGAGCAACCCTCTAGTTCAAAGTAAATGAGTGTCATATGCATCTCCATCCCCCCGATCAACAAAGGCCACATGTCTATTTTCTTCACCTAGAGGGAATGACTTTTGATTGGGGTCCTTTGTTGTTTTCCTATATGGAATTTTTGGACATATTTTGTATTACATATACTTGAAATTGTATGCCTATATAGCATTCTTGTAAGCCTATATGGCTATTATATATATATATATATATATATATACTTATATCGACATATATTGATGTATGCCTACATGGCTATTTAGTTAATACATATCTTTTTTTATTGATGGTGTCCATATTTGCATTATAAATCCACACTTCAATAGATATGAATATAGTAATGCTTCATGATTCATGTGCTTCACATAGGAAAATCATGTGTATGCTTCATGCTTCATATAATTGAAGGCAAAAAGGTTGTGACCCTTCGAATAAGAAAGACTCTGACCCTTTTAAAACAAAGGGTGGTGACCATGCCTAGCATAAATGTGCCCACCTAGACGTATTGGTGCTAATTTTTTGGCCCCACGACAAAACAAAAAGTAGCCTACCTTGCAACTTTACACTACATGCATCTTACAATTTTTGGAGCATCATAAAAACTTTCACTACGAGCGAATGACTTGGAGCTGTCAAAAACTAAGAGAGGTTATTCTAGAGGGGCCCTACATGATCCTATAGCCTTAGAAGAAATGTTTCTAAGTGCCATGGTTTCTGAGTAATTAATCATCAAAGTTTTTTTTCCCTTTGCACTTTGGTCTCTTGAGAGACTTCGTCAGTACAATGTATCTCAAACTGTCCTGGCATGTTTGGGTGTGAAAAAAGACCTTTTCTAGCATAAAACCACCTATTCAGATGTGTTGGAATAGTTGGTTTGGTTGTATAACAAACAAAACAAAATTTACACCACTTTGCAACTTTACACTACATGCAACTGACCCATTTTCCATCAACTAAAAAATCTTCACCACGGGAAAACAACTTGGAGCTATCAAAAAATGAGAAAGATTATTCTAGAGGGAACCTACATGATCTCATAGTCTCAAAAAAAATGTTTCTAAGTGCCTTGGTTTCCAAGTAATCACTCATCAAAGTTTGTTGCCCCTTTGCACTTTGGTCTCTAAAGAGACTTCGCTGATACAATGTAGCTCGAATTGTTCCAACATGTTTGGGTTCAAAACAAGACCTTGCCTAGCATAAACCCACCCATCCGTACATGTTGAAACAATCAGTTCGGTCATATGATGAACAAAATGAAAGTTACATCACTTTGCAACTTTACACTACATACAACTAACCCATTTTCCATCAATTGAAAACTCTTCACCACAGGAAAACGACTTGGAGCTATCAAAAACTGAGAGTTTATTTTAGAGGGCTCCTACATGATCCCATATCCTCAGACAAAAATTTTCTAAGTGCCACAATTTTTGAGTAATTGCTTGTCGAAGTTTGTTGCCCCTTTGCACTTTGGTTTCTTAAGAGACTTCATTGGTACAATGTAGTTCATACTGTTCCAACATGTTTGGGTATGAAACAAGACCTTGCTTAGCATAAACCCACCTTTTCGAATGTGTTGAAACTATCAGTTTGGTCACGCAAGGAGCAGAACAAAAGTTACACCCTTTTGCAATTTTATATTGCATGTATCTAACCCTTTTTCCGTCAATTGAAAACTTGACACCATAGGAAAATGCCTTAGAGATATTAAAAACTGAGAGGTTATTATAGAGGCGCCCTAGGTAATCTCATAGCCTTAGAAAAATTATTTCTAAAGGACACAGTTTTTGAGTAATAGCTCATCAAAGATTGCTACCATTTTCCACTTTAGACTTGTATAGGAGTGAATTTGTACCCCATGTGTAAATTCCCCTTTTGTCCCTTTCCACTTTAAAAAACTAAGTTCAAAGGCTTAATTCCACCTAATCCCACTGCTTGCATCCCACTTGGTGCATGCTTTGAGTGTTGGTATAGGCGTTTTTGTCAGGGACACCCACGCGATGCGCAAATGTCTGCATGGCGCACTTATGTCCTTGCCAGATTCCTGTGGTTGAACCTACAGAGGTGTTACACTTCTCATTGGGAGTCAAGTTGTAATGCCCCCTTCAACTGACCAACCAAAATATGGCTATTTTTCTCCATCCCTCCTTCATATTCACTCCTTGAACAAGCATTTAAGCTTCTTCACTTCATTCAAAAGATCACTTTCATACTCTTGCACTCACTCTCAAGCTTTCTAGCAACATTCTTGCACTCCATTGTAGCAAACACAACACTCCATCACTTTGGTAGAGCAAGTTGGAAATGAAACACCATTGCAGTAGAGGCTCGAGTACTCTCATTTTCTCCCCCAAGCAGCCTTGAGTGCTCTTGGTGGAGGTGGTAAGCTTCCCTCTTCTCCTCTCTATCACTTGGTTGAGTTAGCACTTTACTGTTTTGTAGTGTTTTAGTGCTTTTTGTTGTATTGGTCTCTTTATCTCACTTTCTTGGTTTTTCGTGGAGGTAGAAACATTTAAACTGGGGTCTAACTGAGGTAAGGCCCTTATACAGCTATAGACATCTAAATTTGACCACTTACATTTGGTCAAATTTATCTTTTTTATCTAAATATCCCCTTATTTACATTAACTAAGTAATATTACTATTATTTAATTAATACCCCTAAAGTCCTCTAAATCCCTAAGATATTTAACTAAATAATTAAATAATTTTATTACTTATCCTACCTTACCCCTTCTATCCCATAAATTAAATAAATAATTTTTATTTATTTAATTTACTCCCTCAAGTGTCACATCCTCCATCACTTTCACTTAATCCTAAATCCACCTCCTAATCCCATCATTAGGGATGTGCACATTCCTAATCCATGATTATGATGTGTCACATCCTCCAACTTTTGCAAGTTGGCCCCTAATCTTCATTAGCCACCTAACCTTCCTCTAATCTCTTATCAACTTGTCTAATCACCCCCTTTAGTCAACTCTTCCCATCCCCCAAGGAATTTTTAATTCATTTTGTCTTCCCAAGGTCCTTTTTGAGGAATTTTTAATTCCGCTCTCATCCCCCAAGGAATTTTTAATTCCTTTTATCTTCCCAAAGTCATTTTTGAGGAATTTTAATTCCTCTCTCATCTCCCAAGGAATTTTTAATTCCTTTTATCTTTCCCAAGGAATATTTAATTTCTTTTATCATCCCCATGCACATTAAAAATAATTTTTAATTCCTTTAGTCAACTCTTCATCTTAGCCTTTGATCTTTTGCCCTCTTTCAATCTCCACCATCCATTTGATCTTCCTAGGTTAAATGGCTAACAATTAGCCATTTTGTTTCTCTCCTTGCATTCTTCACAATCTCTTCTCATCCAACCCTAATCCCAAACATTCATCATCTCCATCTTTCAGGCTACCCATCTTGCATCCATATCCAAAATCCTTCATCCTTGCATCCAAATCAAGCTACAACAAGTCATTATGCTACCAAAATCGACGTAGAGCACACATATCAAGCCATCAACCGGGGCAAACAACCCCATCAAGCTCAAACGAGGTAAAATGAGTTTCATTGTCTTTTTCAAGTTTGAGTTTCAACTTAAGCCCTAATCTTGAGGTGTTGTATTGTGTTCTTCCTTTTGTATTTTGTTCATTTTTGCATCTTTAGGGTTAGAAAAGCACGTTGCACACATTTCTAGCATGCTCGGTGGGACCCACAAATGGGTATGTTCTTCTTATGTGCTATGTTGTTTCAAGTTTGTTAGGTTCAGGTTACACACAAAGGCTATTTTGCTACTAAAACAGGTGAATTTGCAGCAACATGGGAAATTCTGCTATCAAAATAGGTGAGCCTACCTTAAACAGAGGTGAATATGCATCTTGCAGATTCACCCATTTGTCAAATAGGGGAAAATCTGCTCCTTGTTACTCAAATAGGCGATTCTGCTACTGAAACAGGTGATTCTGCTACTAAAACAGGCAATTTTGCTACTGAAACAGGCAATTCTACTGCTAATAGGGGCAAATTTGCTCTCTAGAATAGGCGAGTTTTCCTCAAACAGAGGCGATTCTGATGTAAAACAAAGACTTAAATTTCCAATTTTAGTGTTTGTTTGTTGTCGTTTTTCAGGTACTGACCCCCCTAACTTGTCTATCTGTGAGTGTGCTTCATTTTGCTAATGTTTGTGTAGCTATTTTTGTTCGTCCAAGGCTAGAGGTTCCAACTACTAACGTTTTCTTGTAGAACAATCAGTCCCAACATAGTTAGTTTAGTTTTCTTGTTATTTTCCATACTAGTTAGGCACACATAGGACTAATTAAAGGGTCAAATTTACTTGTTTGTCATGTTTGTTAAGTGGGTTGTTGACATATCCAATCCCTTTGCGCCATTTGGCAATCCTAGGTGACGAGAAATTGTAGTTCACTTTAGTTTGTTTGTGTTTCCCAAGAGGTACTAGTACGTATAAGCTCTCCCCTTGCACTTCATGCGAGCCTGGGACCAGCCGAAAATGTCTAGTGTCTTATTTTAGCGGGACCTGCTTGGGTATTTCATCACCCCAAGGGATGATCCCAACCACGTGTACCGACGAGGTATATAAAGGGGGGAGAGCCAAAGTTGTACCCCAATCCAGTCATTTCATGTTTGGCGAAGCATCGAAGCTAGGGTGATACCTAGATAAGATGTGAAGAGTTGGTCTGAGTTTCCAATACCTCATTAGGGCTCCCAACTCATGCCTGTGATAGGCTAGTGTTCACGGTTTCCTCACATACTAGGTGTATATCAAGGAATCCCTAGATCACCTTGTTCAACCTAGATAGAGGATCGTGTTGGCCATACCCTTCTCACTAATTTTAGGATTGTGTTGGTTGAAGTGTCTTCTTTGTGCGAAACCAGTGCATTTATTTTTGGTCGAGTTAGCCTTATCTTCTGTTTGTTGTTTGTTGTGATTTTGTCCTTTGCCATAGTTAGTTATTTTTCATCCAGTCCATTCCAAGTCTGTCGTTTGGGCGAATTTTCCTTTGTCAAGGGTGAATTTTCTTCTATTTAGGTGAACCTCCTATCCACAGGGGTGTTCCTATATTTTTTCTGAGTTGTTTCTCAAACATTTCCTATCAAAATCGCCCATTCTCTATAGAATAGGTGAGTTTGCACCCTGTTTAGGTGAGCCTGCTACTGTTTTGGGTGAATTTGATCCCTAAAAGGGCGATTTTGCTGTCAATCTGAGTTTGTTTGTCTGTCTTGTCCTTCAACTTGTAAAATTTTCCCATTCTCTAAGAACAGTTGAATTTTCCGCATACTTGGGTGAATCTTCCATCAATTTGGTGAATTTGCTCCCTGAACAACCAAACTCATCTTTCGTTCAAGTCCCCGTCCATCCGAGTCCAAGTTTAGTGAAGTCTGTTCATTCGTTAGGGGAATCTGTTTCTTCATTAGGGGCATTCGTTCATCTGTCAGGGGAGTCTATTTATTCGTTAGGTGAGTCCATTTGTCTCTTTGTGGAGTTCGTTCATCTGTTCACCGAGTTTGTTTGTCTGTTAGGTGAGCCCGTTTACCCGTTAGGCGATCCCGTTTTCAGGAAAATCTGTCCTCGTCCGTCCTGTTCAAGAAACGGGTGAGGTTGTTACCCCATTAGGCGATCTTGAAAATCAATTTTTCCCGCTTCCCTGTGTTTAGGTGAGTTTTCCAGCTTTTTGGGCGAATTTGCTTAGTGTTTGGGCAAATTTATAGCTGTTTAGGCGACCTTGCAACTGTTTGGGTGAACTTGCAACTATTTGGGCGAATCTTCCTTCTGCTTGGGAAAATATTTCCTCTGTTTGGGCGAATTTTCTCTCTATTTGGGAAAATCTGCCCTCTATTTGGGCAAATTTTCCCTCTATTTGGGAAAATCTGCCCTCTATTTGGGAAAATCTGTAGTCTGTTTGGGCGAATCTGCCTTCTGCTTGGGTGAATCTGCCTTCTGTTTGGGTGAATCTTCCTTCTGTTTGGGTGAATCTACAGTCTGTTTGGGTGAATCTTCCTTCTGTTTGGGAAAATCTACCTTTTGCTTGGGCGAATCTACCTTACCATCCCTGAACAGGCAAATTTTCCCAAAAATAGACCTTCATTTGTCTTCCTATCATCGTTGTTCTCATTCATGAACACTTTCCAAAATTCATCGTTTCATCGACCAAATCACATAGGTGCATCTTAGAACATCATTAGAGTCCATATCCATCATCGATTCATCAATCCCAATCACCTAGACTTCGTTTTAGCAGTTTTAATTTTGATGCAGAAACTTTAAGAGGTTATAACTTTTGACTCGGGTGTCCATTTGGGCTAAAATTTTATGGGTGGTTGTGTTATGAGGTGGAATGTGGATTCCCAATGACCCTAAGTTAGTTGGCCCCCATTTTGGCACATTTTAAGGGCTTGAAACTTTCATCTTGACCCTCAAAATCGCAATTTAGTATTTTTTTCCAATTTTTAAAATCATTTTTGTTAATAACTCAAAACTCATGTTTTTGATTTAGGATGTTAGTTGTAAATTCATCCTACCTTATTTCTTGGAAGTTTTTTGGAAAAAAATAGACTTTCAAAGATATGTATGTGCAGTTACCTAAAATAGCAAAATTTGACAATTTTTGAAAACTGCCAAATCTAGAAAAATCCAATTGTCAGCACCTTACATCATCTAGTTAAAACCCTAAACTTGGTTTAAAATCAATCCCATAGCATCCTCCAATCATCCTAATATGAGCTTCAATCTAATCCTAATCTAAACTTTAATCCAATCGCAATTTGAGCTTAACCTAAATCCCAATCTGAGCTTTAATCCATCTACATCCAAGATCTTCGGATATCAAAATAAATCTTAAGATCCCTTCCTCCATTTTCTTCCAATCCATCATGTATTATTTCCTTATAAATCATCTATTCCCATCTTTTCGATTCATATCCATCCCATCCAACATTATGAATCCTTATCCTTCACTAATGTAACCAAAAATAGTAGTCAAGGGGAATCCTAATTACATTGACGATGATAACGAGTCTTGTTGATTAAGAGGTATATGACATATCCCCTTGATGCTATCATTTCTAGTAAGATTTTCCCAACCGCTTTCCAAAATCCAATGACTCCTCTGAGCTATCCCATTACGTCTTCATCTACGCCTAATAACGCTCCTTATGCTACCTTCAACAAGGGATATCCATTATCTTCATCGCCTACATCTTCATCATATCCTTCCTCTACATCATCTTCTTATCCAACATCCATGTCTTCTTATCCCAATCCAGTGTCTCAATATACCTATTATAATCCCCCATCCACGTCCTCCTATTTCAATCCTTCAACCACATATTCTTAATACAATCCACCACCCCAATCTTCCCATCCTAATCTACCATCCCAATACTCCTACTATAATCCACCATCCATGTCCCCCTATCCTATTCCTTCATACCAATCTACCCATCCTAATCCAACATCCACCCCTTCTTATCTTAATCCCACATCCCCATCAACCTATCCTAATCAGACATCTAAATCTTCCTGTCCTAATATATTATCCCAATACCTCTACTACAATCCACCACCTGCATCCTCTTATCCTAATCCACCACCTACATCCTCTTGTCCTAATCCGCCACCTGCATCCTCTTGTCCTAATATGACACCTGCATCCTCTTGTCCTAATCCACCAACCACATCTTCCTATCCTAATCCACCATCTCTATTTTCTCATCCAAATCCCCCATCCCAACACCTTTACTACAATCCACCATCCATGTCATCTCCTCCTAATCCACCATATGTATCCTCCTGTGTCACTCCATCTTCCACTCCACAATCTTGTCCTAATCCTCCATCTACTCCCAATCCTACATCCAATCCCATTCCCCCATCTAATCCTCATCCACCAATCCATAATCCTAGTCCTCCACCCATTCATGATCCTTCATCTACTCCTACCACACTGTCTAATCCTACAATAAGCAAGAACCTCATTCTCGATGACATCCAAGAACTTGTGACAAAGAATACATCCCCAAATCCACATCCTGAAGTCGTGGAACCATGCCGTACCACTCCCTCATGTACAATCACTAGTGATGAGACCCTTCTCCATCCCACACCTATCATTACTATTACCACCCCTAGCACCCAAATTGTTGAAACTATCAAACCCACCAAATCCATTGAACCCCCATCTCCTACCCCGATAGCCGCTGAACCCATAAAAGATAACCAAAACCAATCAACATCTTCTACTACTAGATCCACCCAATCCATCCAAGACACCCAAATCCAATCTACTCCTCCCACTCCTAGTATCACTGAAATCCATTCCCATGAACTTCATGAATCCTCCAGCCTCCCATCTCGCCCACTTAAGGAGTCTCCCAAACACTCTGTCATCATAACACCCACACAAGATGAGTCATTCCAAGAGCTTGATCTAAAGAATACCAACATATCCCCTTCTCCACATCAAGATCTTGTCGTCCCATTTGGTCCACCTCAAGATCATAGTCCTTCATCCACTTTAGCCCATGATCCCCTTGTCACTCAAGATCCAATCACCCATCGCATGAGCCCTTATCACCCACTGCCACAAATCCAAATCCTATCATGTCACCTAATCCCTCTCTTGATCCCTTACCGCTCACTCCTCCTGATCAAGATGTTGTTACCCCATCATCTCCATCTCATGATCCTCCATGGTCGCCTAACCCCATAATCCCCACACCACTTTTATATTCCCTCGGTACTATCACATTCGTCCATGGTGGTTTCCTTGCAGAAGAGGAACCAAGCATATACACCACCCATCCTCCTCCACCTACTAATGGAATCATATCATGTTTCCAAAATAACAAGCACCCTACCATAGAGCGAATGCTCGAAAGCATGAACTATCAAGGAAAAGTTTTAGGCCTTCATGAGCAAGGTATTTTAGAACCCATCCATGTCAAAGAAAATCCGCATACACAAGGTCTTGGATATATCTCTCAAGACTCGTAATCCAAAAATTTTGGTACAACCTCTATACGTCCTTAACAAGCCTCCTCCAAAAGAATAATAGGCTCTTCCTATCACTCCAGTAAACCATTTTCCGCCATCCCCCCTCCATTATATCACCTCAAAACAACCATCCATATTCCTCCTTCATCTTCTGAATCCATTTTGGGTCTGTATGTCCCTCCATCCACCATCTCCCATCCTTCATCTACATCTATTTGGGTCCTTATGTCCCTCCATCCACCATCACATATCCCCCACATACTAAGTCCATTTTAGGACCTTATATCCCAAAATCACATCTTCCATCTCGTTCTATTCCTCTTTTTATCCATCCATCACCTATCCATATCACCCCTCATCAACATCCCACTCTCATGCTCCCCAATTAGGATCAACAAAGGCACGTACCAACACATCCTCCATCCACATGTCATCCCTAAAATCCAACCTCCATCACTCCATTCATGTTTCCTCCACATCATGCATCTCCTCAAACCCATCCCATTGCTATTACAAGAACTTTGGATGCCAAAGTAAAAATGCATAAATCTAAACATCCACATGAATATAAAGCCCCTCATGTCCACTTAGAAAGGCATGATGAAGAAAAAAAAAATCAAATCCAAGATCCAAATCAAACCCACAGGCCACAAAGGCCCACCAAAGCAAAAATCAAAACCATGTGGATCCCAAAGAAAAAAGATGCAGTGCCTTCAAATGAAAAATATGTAATAGCATCCAAAGTTGCTAATCCCAAAGCTACACATTCTCATCCACCATCTCCTAAATCTCTTTTTGGTCCTTGTGTCCCAAAAGTAACTATCCCATCTCCTTAATTATCCCCACCTTCTCCATCCATTAATCCTCCTATCCTTTCACATCCACCACCATATGTGCCAATGTTGGTCCTGAAAACATTTCCTCATCACACATCCACCCCATCATTCCACCCATACACTTTCCAACAGCCCATCCATTATCCCACATATCTCCCTCATCAAATCCCTTCAATCAATTCTCTTGCATAATCCATTTATCCTAATAAGGTTGTACCAACATCCAATATTCACTTTACACATGGGCTCTTAATACCTCGTATGGAACTTGATGCTCGAGTCCTTCATCCATCTCCTTATCACATATATTATAAATCCATTTATTTGTATCCCTATTCTTATCCATCTCCATCCACCTGCTATCCAAAAATATAAAAGTCAAAAAAGTCAAAAGAAAAAAGAGAAATAATTCGTCCAATGGTGAAAACTTGGCAAACAATCGCATTGGATAAGTACCATGATAAAAACCTGGAAAACAGGCGTCATGTGTAAATCCCCCATCCAACTTACTTCCTCACTTGGGGGTGATTGCATCCCCTTCACCCATCTCCTCCATCGCACATATCTTACACATCTTGTGTATCATATCCCATTTATCCCAATCCCTCCATCCTCCTTGTGATCTTTATATAGATAGGGGCAAACATATATACATGTTTTGGACACCTCTTGGCATACATTCCCTCACCTATACACTCTCCTAATCCTTATCCACATCCATCTACCTTCCCTATCCACCTGTCAAGCTACCATCAATCTCCCTTCCTTATCCATGCATCCTATCCATACCCATCTCATTCCCTTCTTTGCCCATCCTTATATCTTCCATCCCTCCTGCCTCATTATACATGACATATCTAGAGCAGGGCATCTCCTTCTTTGTGACATAGTCCTTGGATACATCATTCATCGATTCTAGCATCCCTTCCATCTCCCCATCCTTATCCTCTTATCCATCCAAAAAATCCCTTCCATCTCCCCATCCTTATCCTCTTATCCATCCAAAAAATCCCTTCCATCTCCCCATCCTTATCTACCTATCCATCCAAACAATCCCTTACATCTCCCCATCCTTATCTCCTTATCCATCCACACAATGCTTCCATATCCCCATCCTTATATCCCTATCAATCCATCATAGCATACCTTCCATCCCCCATCCTTATTTCCCTATCCATTCATCTCTATCCGCATCCCATCTCATAACCCCTTATCATTGGTATCTGGCTATAGGCTCCTCCCCATGCAACCCAATGTCATCTATCTCATCATCATCACTCCCACTTTTTTCATACATCTTTCCAATCTCCTATCATTTCTCATTACTCATATCTCCATCATATCATCCTCCCAATTCATCTTTTGATGCTTTGGATAATTATCCCAGCCCTGAGCTTCATGTAATCACCATCATCCTATCTTATCCTCAGGTCTATCTTGTCTCAGTGTATTGGTCCCATCATTTTATCCATTGATCATGTTTATCTCATCATCCCCTATCCATCATTTGTCTTTGGTATTTTGTTGAACTACGTTTCCCCTGTGCTTTCATGTAGGAAAGGTCGATCTTTTGATCCGCCCTCGAGGCTTTTGTCCGTCCTATCTTTGTCACCCATCATCGGTCTTCATTGTCTTCTTTATGATTTTATCCCTGCTATCTTATTGAACTACGAGGGCTCTGCACTCTCATGTAGGCAAGGCTAATCGTTGATTGGCCCCCGAGCCCCTAGGTCTTTAGGGTGTTTTTTGTGTCTTGTGTCTTGTGTCTTGTGTCGTGTCATCAAGTATGCCCCTATCTAGCTGGTTCTTAACAAATGAG
>VDFB02261753.1:0-67662 GCA_007258455.2 Sequoia sempervirens | reverse complement strand
ACATAACAGGGACACATAAATTAATTCCAATTCACAATTCACAGATTTAGATCTAAACAATAAAACTGATAAGAAGATTTCACACACTATTGTGTATTCAAATTTGCATATCAGATACCTCTCTGAACTGAACTTCAATGTTTTGGCAAAGAATTCACCACTAAATAATTATAAATAACTGTAAACTGTCCTAGGGTTTATGCAGTACTAATCCACTTATAGATCTAAGCATCACTTACAACAATGAACGTAAATGTCTACCCACTAAGAGATTTTGAAGTTAGACTGGGTTGATCTGGGCAGATCTAATATTGAACTCACTCCCTCTTACATCAACATCTATTGTTGTAGATGCAACGGTACTTCACTAACCAGTCCTTATTTGGCTGGCACAAGGGATGTAAGTGTCTGTGAATATGGTGGTTCAATAAACCTTGACAGGTAGACCCTGCTGGATGGTCTAGGTTAAACCCTCTTGCAGCCACGAAATTTCTCCAATAAATTTTGGATCTGTAGACTAGAGACAATTCCTCAGTGGTGCACCCTCCTCTTAACCCTTTGTATCTGGTTCCTTTCCTAGGCCCCCCATATCTGAAACTTGATATCGACTTGGAGAAGAGGACTGTTGGGCAATTAGGATCTGAAATGCTTTCCCTCAATGCACCAGGCATAGAAAATACAACTTGCAGCTGCACAGACAGGTCAGGTATGAGTAGGATAAATCATAAAGTACAAAATGTTAAATGATGTTAATGGCAGGTCAGGGTTTTCGTCCCAACCTCCTTACATTGCACAGGGGTCTCGTCCTGCTCACGTAACTAATCAGAAAACTGTCCTCCAAAAAAACTACCTTCACAAGCGCTCAACATTGAAATATTTATAGCCCCCTCCACATGAGGCGTGTGACCTATCTTGGGTGCCAAAATTCAAATTTAAAATTAAACTTATTTATTAATTTTATTATTTATTTATTTATTAGATATGCACAATATTAAATAGGGCGGTGCTAAAAAGCACCTTTTCCAAGTCGGCTGTGGCCGACCTAATTAGATAGGGTCATGACACATTAATAGAATAATTTATGCAATTTGGAAAGGTAACTAATGGGCTAGACACACTGAGCAGAGACTATAGTAATCAGCCTTGATTTCAAAATTCCTATGACCTAATGGAATATCCATTTGAACTTTCCATGCTTCAAACTTTAAGCCTTGACCTGCTCTTTCTAACAATTGTAGAAACTTTCTTTATCAATGCTCCTACCCAGCTTACCATTGATGGGATTACGTTGGAAGAAATGGAGCTCTTCAGATCATTCACCAATGCTGCACACTTGCACGCACCCTGTAAATGATATCTGCTGATGCATTAGGTCTATCTATTGGGTCGCAAGGTAGAAAAGAAAAAAGTAAGTGGCATTTTCCTCATGAAAATATTTTCATAGGCTCCCTGATGGTCATTTCATTGATGATGAACTTGCAATGGGTTGTTGAGCAGCAATCAGACTTTTGATGATACCTCTAGTTCTAAAACCTATGGAGGAAAGTGAATTGCAATTGCCATTGTAAACTGGCAACCCAGGGTGAGTCTCAGCCAACTAGAGAAAAGATACAAGTACTTCAGCAGTCCATTTGTTCTTTAAGTGTTTCCAACAGATTTATGTAAACAAGTAGTCCTGAGATTTGAAATAAGGCGACTTACCAGATAACTGAACCAATGTCATAGGTAACACAATATCAGACATAAGTGATGATGTTTACAGCTATAGCTGCTTAATTTTTGTTGTACTGGGCACCTTTAGTCACTGGCCACACAAAATTCACTAAGATCCTTGAACCCTTTCTTTGGGCCCTTGGCAAGGCGTAAAAGCCTCCCTATATTAATAATGCCCAGTCAAGCAAGGGATGGCTAACAAAACTATTGTAAAAGACCCAACCAGTATATATGCCAAATGAATAATCAAAGCTTTTAAGGAAAAAGATGCCTGGAAGGTGCTCACTAAGCACATAATTTTCTACCATTGTGCCTTATTGCACAAGGTGCTAGAATATGTTAAATTTTTTAAGAGCTTATCGCAGCAGCATCGATGATCAAGAGCTTGTTTGTGTATCACATCATATAAAATCCTACAAGCCACCAATGGCTTACTTGAGATATGATTTAATGATGAGTTTAAAACTAGAATCTTCTTGAACTCCACTAGTCATGATGGTCACTACTCATTGGAATAGGAAATCCCTTTAGAAGTGATTGTCACTACTAATTGGAAGAGGGATTCCCTTTAGAAGAAAGCCAATGGTTTTTACCAGAGAAAAGATATTCACTCCAACAAGCATTTGCAGTTAAAATGAAAATTCCCTAGCTATAAAATTTGAAGGATTACTACAAGTCTACCTGAATGTTTCAAATATACCTATCTTTACAACACTCAAATGCCATAAATAGAGTGTATGGTTAGAGAGGAGAGAACAACTCTATGGAATGATTCCATGAAAGGCATGGGTCCTCTCAATGCATTGGGTAAATTTGATAACCCACAAGAGGTTAGGTGAAGACAAGAAAATATACCAAATAAAATATGTAATTTAAGTGAAATAATATCAACAACAAAGCTTGTGTCTCAATTGAGTTTTGACGCATTGACCTCCTCTAGAAGCAAAAATAATGAAAAAAATGATCAAGATTTTTGACCTAGTTTTTATCATTTAATCATGATTAAACCACCCGACACATGAGTTAAATCATTTTGACTGATTTTCAATGATTTTTCACCTACAAATATGGATTTACAATACCTACATTATTTGAACACTTGTTGATGATGGAGTTGCTATGAACAAAATTACATTCTCCCTCCTAGAGAGAATGGGGTATAGATGCACTATTATAACGGCTTGTAGGGATACCTTGCGAGGTTATGACAACCTCAAGGTGACAACAATTGGGAAGATCATACTCCCAATTTCTTTGGTGTCCATGACCTTCTACCTCTTTGACAAGGAGATAGGTTTGAACCTATTATTGGGAAAACCCTAGATCCACAAGATGAAGGTCATTCCTCCTTTCCTTCTAGGTTATTCTAGGAGATCCATTTTCCTTGCTTATGAAAAGTCTATGTTGCAAAAGGTGATCTAGAACCCTTTAGCATGGTTAAAGAAGATGAAACCAAAAAGATGGTAGGAATTCTGATAGACTACAAGTTGGGAACCAACAAGGTAATCATCCCAAAGTCGATTCCTCAAAACATTCAATTATAGAAGGTAGAGAAAATGATAGATCAAGTATCCATTGTTGTAAAAAAACCTAGTGATGAGCAAGGAATTAGAACTTTTGAGAAGGGAGAATATCCTATGCAAGGGTCAACTGTATCAACTAAGACATCTATAAAAATCATGGAGATATTAGAACAAAACGAACCCTTTGGTTTCCCATTCAACACAATGGATCAAGTTTGTGTAATAAAAGTATCATTTGACATGGATATCTTTAGATATGCACTAGAGGAAATTGTAAACAAGCAAAGCGATCATGAAACTTAGATGAAATGGAGAGATTCTTCAACCAGCTCCTAAAAAATGGTTGGCTGCCACAAACCACAGTCCTCTTGAGTTTGGAATCATAGCAAATAGCTTGGAAGAGTACCCAAACATATTTGTAAACACATCAGGAGAAGAATTTGAAAGAAAATTGAGTCCCATCTTTCTAAGTAGAGTTGCTCCAAATGGTCAAAATGATGAGGCAACATCTAGGAAAAAATTTCCCAATACCATCATTTTTTATTCCAAGGAAGATTATACTCACCCTCTAGGAAGAATTTGCACAAATGAGCTTGAGGATAAATCTAGAGTTTTACCCAAGGCATCCATAAGAGAGGCCTCTATAGGGAAAGTCTCACTTGTGAGTTCAACAAGACCCAATGATGTATGGGAAGCTCCCCAAGTGCAAGTCAAAACAATAGAAAATTCCTTGATGGAGATGATGTAAGTGTGGGGGAATTCAAACATGAAACAAAGTTGTGCATAACTATCAATTCCAAAAATCCAGCTATTCTAGAGTTACCAAAGAAGTATGCCAATTACTCCATGGACTTGCATCCCGAGGCTAATAGAAAATTGATCATAAGTTTTGTTCTTTCCCAAGGACTACTAGAAGCGCTTCAAACTCATTTCAAATTTCTCCAATTTTTATAAACAATTCAAAATGTGATGTGGTTAAAATTTATCTGCAAGATGAATTTCATTCACTCACTCAAATTCTATCTATAAAAGAGATACTATATTGGACCTCATCTCACCAATAGACTTTTCAAGTCTTAGCACAACTCATAAAGCCCCAACACAAATAGAAACACTCAAATAAGGTTATAAAAGAAGTCCCAAGTGGCCCTTCCAGGGTCAAGGAAATTGTTATCAAGACAAGAAGCATGAAAAATAAGAGGCATAATAATGAAATAAATTTCATGAGAATTGGAGGGTCCATACATGGTTAAAGAAGACATTGGTAGTGATGCCTATATCTTGTTCAACATGGAAGGAAAAGAATTCATTAATACAATTAACACCTTTCATTTAAAGAAATACTACATTTGAAAAACATAAAAAGTAAATATCTCCAAAATAAAATAAAATCAAAGAGCATAAAAATATATATTTCAAAACAAAAACATGCATTGCATTATGCTCTTTCCACCACTACATTGGTTAGTGGTTCGCTCTTGTCTAATTTTCATCCTAGTATAGAGTCTAAGAGTTGCTAGTATAGGTTACCTTCACTAATCCACAAATTCCCAAAATCATTATTACCATTCCCTTTTACATTCCCAATAAAGCTAAATAAAGTTAGCTCAAAACTGATCCTAGTCTTAGCTATCTTTCAATCAATTCTAAACAAAGCAAGCTTTCAAACCCATGATGCCCAATACAAGCTAATAAGTAGGTCTTCCCAATTCTTCTTAGCAAGAGGAAGTCTTAGGAGTTGGTTATTCTTCCGATTGCCCTCAGTCCCTTACTCACCTTACCTAGCCTTTGGTGGTGGATCCTCACTTCTTGCTAGTAGCATGGTGCTAGGTTATGGAGGTCAAAACTCCAATTCTATAAACAAAAAATATAGTATATCCACACAGTTTAATCCTTGGTGATGAGCCCTTGCATCTTACTAGTTGCATGGGGTGGTTAGATTATGAGAATAGTGTTAGAAATAACAAATTGCTTATAATTTCTATACTCACAAGTGGAGCCCAAAAGGATTTGAAGCTATGAGGGTAGCATTCAAAGGAGTCCAATAAGTAAAGCACACACACACAAACTAGGGGAAACAACCAAGAGTCTAGTTTACCTTTGAAAGGCCATCCTTGTTGAGGATCCTTCCTTTTCCCCAGGCTTGACCTGTTGGCCATCTTTTGGTCTAAGTATAGAAGGCACCAATAAATTTTGTTGCTTGCCTGAGTTGAAAACTAGTATAAGTGGTTGATCTAGAGAGGGATCAATATTTGGCCTTTTGTAAGCTTCATCTAAATTGTTCCATTCCTTCAAGTTCACCATTCCCAACTAACTCCCCAATAATTCCTATCTTAGAAGCTTGGTGGTGACCCTATGCTAGTCAACCCACAATCCCCTAGGTTAACAATCCTACTAAAGAGCAATCACATTGTCAGTATTCACATGCATATCATACAGAAAAGCAATAAATAATATCATAGAAAAATGGCATCCATGAAAAGCAAAAGAACGTATAAGTATTATTGCATTCCATCCATATATTAATATATCTAATGCATCCATGCATACTAAGTATACACATTGCATCCATCTCACATATATCAGAAAATAATTAAAATAGCATGAACATGGTACCATACATGTAAAATTGTAACATTTGTCACTAAATAAATATGAATTCTAAAACCATCCATGTGCACAAGAGAGAAAGCAAAGTAAGAAAAGTCAACCATAAACTATGTATAGATCAATGCCAATCTTGGCTATCATCATGATAAGTGCAATAATAAAGTTTCTAAGTACAATGGGCTCCATGAAGGGAGCTAAAGAGAAAAAAGTGCACACAAGCATGTGAATCTTGTTAGTTTTAGACCAGATATGTAAATAAGCAGAAATATAACACACTTAACAAAGAACACAAAGAATAACCCTGGGAAAACCCTCCTCAAGGGAGAAAAACCCAGCAAAATATATCTCTTATATATTGAATGAATAAGAGCAGAAATCTGCTTACAAGTCAGGCCCTACAAAAGGCCGAATTAATACAATGAATAATAGCACCTCTCCTTTGATGCAAAGATACAAATAAATATGTTTCTCCTTGAAGTCGATCTGCTACTACAAAAATGATGATCTGCTGCAAAAGTGTGAACTTCTTCTTGACAGTGTGAATTGGAATGAAGTGAATGTGATGATCAAATGAGGTATCTTCACCTTGTTTATATACAATGATGCTCGACCTCTTCTCTAGGTCGGCCTCTATAAAAATAGAAAATAAAAAATATTTATTTGTTCATCAAAAGGCCGACCTGCCTTGAACATTATTTATTTAAATTTGAGAGAAAAAATATCTCCCGCCACTATAAACATTAACACTCCCTCTTAGCTAGGGAGGTATTTTTCCAGTAATCCTCGTCATGGAGTCTCTCGACATGATGTCTACAATGGCTACACCCAATTGTGGAAAACCACATCTCAGTCTCAGAGATGTACAAGAGTTCATCACGAAGTCTCTCAACGTGATGTTGTCATGGAGTCTCTCAACATGACATCCACCATGGCTACTCCCATGTGTGGAAAGAAAAATGTGTACAAGTGTTCATCACGGAGTCTCTCAATGTGATGTCGTCATGGAGTCTCTCAACATGACGTCCACAATGGCTACTCCCATTTGTGGAAAACACAAGTACAAGGGTCCATCATGGAGTCTCTCAATGTGATGTCGTCAGGGAGTCTCAACATGACGTCCACAATGGCTACTCCCATGTGTGGAAAGAACCACATCTCCGTCTCAGAGATGTACGAGGGCTTTCATCTCATATTTCTCCGTCTTAGAGAAATATGCATTATAGAAAAGCTCACCAATGCTAAGTCTCCCTCTCGGCCAGGGCGACATTCTCCACTACCCCAAGCTTGTCCCAGAAATGTGCAAACTTCACTCTGGAAAGAGGCTTGGTGAGAATATCAGCCGTCTGATCATCAGTGCAAATGTACTTGAGTTGAATTGCTTTCCTTAGCACCATATCTCTAATGTAGTGATACTTGATCTCCACATGGTTTGTCCTATCATGAAACACTGGATTTACTGAGAGCTTCACACAACTTTGATTGTCACAATGAATCACAGTCGGCTCCAATGTTTTCCCAAACAATCTTGCAAGGAGCTTTCGAAGCCACACTGCTTCTCGAGCTGCCACACATGCTGCAATATATTCAGCCTCTGCAGTGCTTAGTGCCACAGAAGTCTGCTTCCTGCTACACCAAGAAATCTTGACAGACCCTAAACTGAAGCAACATCCAGAGGTGCTCTTCCTATCAATTACACTCCTGGCCCAATCAGAATCAGAATAGCCTTGTAACTTTAGATCTTCACAGGAAGTATATCTCAAGCCATATCCCACAGTGCCACGCAAGTATCTCAAAATATGCTTTGCTGCAACTAGATGTATTTGTCTTGGCTCACACATGAATTGATTGAGAGAACTCACTGCATAGAAAATGTTTGGTCTAGTATTGACTAGATACATCAATGATCCAATCAATTGTCTATACATGGTGGGATTTACCAAATCTGAATCAGCTGTTGAGTCAATCAACTTCTTCAAATTTGTCTCCATCGGTGTAGACATGGACTTGCAGTCCATCATCCCAAATCTCCTCAAGATGTCTATAGTGCATTTTCCTTGACTTAGAATAATCTCATTAGGTCTTTGCCACACTTCCAGTCCAAAGAAGTAATGCATGAGACCCAGATCCTTCATCTCAAACTCAGAGGCTAACTCTTTCTTGCATTTGACAATGAGATACTCTGCTCTAGTGAGAAATAAATCATCAACATAAAGAACCAATATTAAAGCATCACCATCAACTACCTTGAAGTAAAGATTGGAATATGCATCATTCTTGGAGAATCGCAAGCTCATCAAATATTTATCAATCCTTTCATACCATGCACGAGGTGCTTGCTTAAGGCCATACAATGCCTTCTTCAATCTGCATGCATGAGACTCCTTCCCATGAATCACAAAACCATCTGGTTGTTCAATGTACACTTCTTCTTCAATCACACCATTAAGAAATGCAGTCTTTACATCCATTTGATGTAACTTCCAGCCTTGAGCAAATGCAATAGCAATAATTGTCCTGATAGAAGTGTATTGAGCAACAGGAGCAAATGTTTCCTCATAATCTATTCCATCCTTTTGAGAGAAGCCTCTTTCCACAAATCTTGCCTTGTGTTTCTCAATGCTACCGTCAGCTGCATGCTTGATTTTGTAGAGCCATTTGGAAGACACTACCGATTTCCCTTCAAGTCTCGGAACAACATCCCATACATCATTCTTAATTATGGACTAATACTCTTCTATCATTTCATCTCTCCATACCTGCTGGTTGGATGCTTCCTCAAAACTAGAAGGCTTAGAATCAATGATGTGACTCATCAATGCCACATAACCTGGAAACTTTTGTGGTCTCTTGCTCTCCCTAAAGGTGCCTCGTGGAGCTGCATACTTTTTTGCCTCTTGCATAGTTTTCCGAGCCCATAGAGGCCCCTTCCGACCTATGACAATGTCTCTAGGCCCATCAGTTGGTTCTATATGATCAACTGGATCAATAGTCTCGGCTGGTTCATTGGACTCCCTCTAAATGTCAAGAGTATGATTAGGAGATATGTCCATATCCTGAGGAGTCTCCTGCTCTTCATTGTCTATCTCCATGTAAGACCCTTTAGATCTTCTGAAGGCTACTTCCTTTTCGAAGGAGACATCCCTGCTGATCTCAATTTGCTTTTGCCCTAGAATATAGACTCTATAGGCCTTTGAAGACTCGCTGTATCCCACGAATATACCCTTCTTGCTTGAAGGTTCTAGCTTTGATCTTTTATCCTTAGGTACATGAATGTAAACAGGACAACCAAAAATTCTTAAATGACTAACCTCAGGTTTCACACCTGTGAAGGCCTCTTCAAGAGTCATGTTTCCCAATATTCGATGAGGGCTTTTGTTCTAAAAATACATGGCGGTTTTGGAAGCTTTTTCCCATAGGAAAGTCTATAACTCTTGATCATGAATCATAGCCTTGGCTGCCTCAACTATGGATCTGTTCTTTCTTTCAGCAACTCCATTTTGCTGAGGGTTGTACAAAACACAAAACTCCCTCTTGATCCCTGCCTCAATACAGAAATTACGGAAACCTCCAGAAGTGTATTCTCCTCCATTGTCTAATCTTAGAACTTTAATCCTTTTCCCAAACATGTTTTCAACTTAAGCCTTGAAATCTTTGAATCTATCAAGCACTTCTTTAGACTCTTTAGATTTCAAGAAGTAAATCCAAGTCTTTCGAGAATAGTCATTAGTGAAAATCACATAGTACCAAAATCCACTCAAAGATGCCACAGACATTGGACCACATAAATCAGAATGAACAAGATCTAAAATTCCCTTTGATCTACTGTCACTACTATGAAAGGGACTCTTGATATTCTTACCCAGTGCACATCCTTTGCAAATGCCATCGTGCTCCAGACCAAGCTTAGGAAGACTAGTAACCATCTTCTCCATGGATGGAAAGGCTCTGAAGTGTAAGTGAGCAAGTCTCCTATGCCATAGCTCACTCAAACTGATAGTGTCATGCAATAAAAAGCCTAGATTGGACAAATTGATAATCTGTCTAGGCTCTCCTATTGAACTCCAATTACACAAGCTGATTTTATACTTGAGTTCTTAGGCCATGCAAGAACTTTCCCTTCAGACAAGGAAACCTTGTACCCTTTTTCCTCCAAAGTCGAAATGGAGACAAGATTCCTTTTGATCCTTGGTACAAACAAAACATCACTCAAATGAAGAGGAATACCTAAATCTAGCTGAAGAGAAGTGGCCCCAACTCCTTTTACGGAATAACATGCATCATCTCCAATTATAACTTGCAAGTTAGTCTCTTTCTTTGCCAAGTTTGAAAGATGCTCTCGATATCCTATAATATGTCATGAAGCACCACTACCAATCAGCCAAGTGTCACTATCAGTTGGAACATTGCTTGAAAGAGTGGAGATGAATAGAAATCCCCCTGAGTCATCTCTAGATTCTTTTTGAGGTGACACATCATCAACATCTGCAGTAGAGGCATGTTGCTTTGGCTTGGATATGCAATCTTGAGCATAGTGACCATACTTGTCACATCTATAACATTGAATATGAGAGAGATCCTTCTTCTTCTTTGGTTCTGGAACAGAATCTGATTGTCTGTCTCTATTCCTCTTGAAATTGCCTCTCTTCTCTTCTCTTCTCTTCCTTTTCTTCTGGAAGCTTGAGCAACAAGGACATGACTTTCTTCATTATGAGAATTTCGCCCATTTCCTCTTGCTGCCAACCTAGACTCTTCTTGAATACAATCAGCTCGAAGACGATCAAACTTAGGCAACTTAGATCTCCCACTAACGCTTTGAATAAAAGGCTCCCAAGATTGAGGAAGACCATTTAGTGCCAACATAACCAGATCTCTATCTTCGACTATGTCTCCAATGGTGCATAGTTGATCTCTCAACTCAACAATCTTCATGAAGAAGGAGATGACTGAATCTCCTTTAGCCATTTATATGTGATGGAGTTGTTGTCTCAAAGCAAGGGCTCTACTGGTATTGTTGATCTCAAACAATCTTTGTACAACCTCAAACATATCTTTGGCTGTCTTCATCTTGGAGATAATCGGCACTAGATGATCCTTCACGAAGTCTATCATAATCTTTCTAGCCTTCGTGCCATTTTTCTTCCATTGAATTTTCTTAGCATCATCGGCTGGCTCGAGCACATCATTTTCCATGAAATCTAGAAGATCATTTTCTTCTAAGGCAATAGGAACTCTGAATTTCCAAGAGGTGAAATTTGATGCTCCATCAAGCCTATCTTCGACCTTGACTTCGTTCACCATCTTCAATTCTTTGATAGACTTCCCTAGATAAAGAGATGACTTGACTGCTTAAACAAATCTGATCGGATCTTTGCTTAAACCCACTCTGATACCATGTTAGTTTCAGACCAGATATGTAAATAAGCAGAAATATAACACACTTAACAAAGAACACAAAGAATTACCCTGGGAAAACCCTTCTTCTCGAGGGAGAAAAACCCAGCAAAATATATCTCTTATATATTGAATGAATAAGAGCAGAAATCTGCTTACAAGTCAGGCCCTACACAAGGCCGAATTAATACAACGAATAATAGCACCTCTCCTTTGATCCAAAGATACAAATAAATATGTTTCTCCTTGAAGTCGATCTGCTGCTACAAAAATGATGATCTGCTGCAAAAGTGCGAACTTCTTCTTGATAGTACCAATTGGAATGAAGTGAATGTGATGATCAAATGAGGTATCTTCACCTCGTTTATATACAATGATGGTCGACCTCTTCTCTAGGTCGGCCTCAATAAAAATAGAAAATAAAAAATATTTATTTGTTCATCAAAAGACTGACCTGCCTTGAACATTATTTATTTAACTTTGAGAGATAAAATATCTCCCGCTGCTATAAACATTAGCAAATCTCCCCATGCAAGGGGAGAAATAAAAAAAATTACAAACAATAAAAAAGTCTCTCAAAGACCTCAAGGTCAACTCTGGCTCATAGATCCTTCGAGGCTACTACTCTATTGTCTCTTTCATTGTCGTTTGACCGTTTTCCCTCTTTTCTCTCACTTCTTTCTTCTCTTCTTTGTTATTGCATGTAAGAATGATTTGTGTTTGCTCCATTTTTGTTTTTATAGGGTAGATTTTTGTCTTTCATTTTGTATTTTCTTTCACTGATCTTGTAGATCATTGAGGCAACACAAACAAACATCAAACCACACATCAATGGGACATACTCTCCTCTTTGTTTCATGCTTACTTTGAGCTAATTGTTTATTGATACACACTTGATTGGGTTTGCCAGTCTTTGTTTTGCAGGTTACAGATAAGTGACAGGGACAAATGACAAGGTGGTATCTCTCAAACCACACATCCAAGGTAAGTTCTCTCATTCTTTTTCTATTTCTGTTTTCCAAACTATCATATTATGCATGGTTAACTGATTTGTTTTGTAGGTCCAGATGTGGGACAATAACAAAGGTCACAGAAAGGCAGCTAGTTTACATTGATGTACAATTAATGACAATGTAACAGACAAGCAGCTAGTTGTTTCATATTCTGCATCTCTATATCCATGATTTTAGTGCTCTATTGTTTGCACAATTGACACTTTCTCAGTTAGAAAGGGGCTATATCAATTCTTTAGAATTTAGATTATTCATTTCAAACAAAACTCATTCTCAATTCTTTCGACTCTGGATGCTGATATACACACCCGACCTATCCAACTTTCTGAAGTTACAAGATTGGCATATCTTCATTACTACAAGCAGACAGTATTCATAAGACAGTACAGTTAACTTGTTGACTGTTAAGGAAATATTCTTGCTTCTCATCATCTGCATTTGATGGTTCATGAACGAGCATATAGTGAATTGTACAGTGATTTGTGTATCTCTTAAAGATGCGAGAGTATCAAGTGGGTTATTTTGGACAAAGTCCAGTAAAATGAACTGAAGCTCTAAATATATGATGTTAGCTTGAAAAACCATAACCATATAAAATTGAAGGAATTAAATTACTATGCGGGTGATTTGGACTTACTTTTTCCCTCCAAAATGCAACATATGGAATAAGAATTGAGAAAGATGGTAACAATTGAGATGACAACTAAATATAGAATCGAATGGGGAATAAAAAGCTACACTGCAGATAGAAAATAAATTCCATTTTTCATAATAATGGCATTGCTTCCAGTTTAGCTGTAATGAACCGGACCAAATTTTTTCAATTCTCAAATTACAATCAGCAATGCAACACACCCGTTAGGGTTAGATAAATCAAACCAGCAGTTACAATATAACTCTTTGCCAAGAATGCGCACTCAATCTCAACAAGAGAGAGGCTGTCATATGGCAAGAGGATCGTCAGTACATTAATCAGAACTGCAACTGGAAGTAACTCTAACCAAGAATGTGTCCAAGATGGACGAGCATATGGTCAGAGGATCTCTACCACTACAAATGCTGAAAGTAAACTCAACACCCAGAATGTGCTTTCAAACCCGGAGTGGGAATGGAGCTACCATAGGGCGGAGATGTACGATATTACAATGCAAATCAAAGTAAATAGGCGGCAAGCCAGCCTCTTCCACTTATTCAGTGGGCAATTACAAACATGATAAGCAAAACTGAGAGAAATGCTGACAGTACTACTGTTCAGCTTACAATGAGAAGTAGAATGCCTGCAAGATCAAGGATTTAAGCTCTACAAGTTGCTGCAATAGTAAAGATGTCATCCACTAGGTCAATAATGAATTCCTAACACCCGTCCTTCGCTAATATGCAATTTTCTCAAGTCTGATCTGACAGACCAGCAACATGAATTACAGAACCAGCAATACATAAACTCAATGAAAAGCTCACAACTCACTCATTTCTCACTCAAATTACATGAAAACTGATGCAAAATACTCTTAAAATGATGGCGCCTAGTTTAGTTATGAGAAAGGACAGCTAAAAGTGGCTATTAATTAATGGCACGGATCCCAAAGCACTCCAGAAAGGGCGCCCTACAAGGAATGACGAATTTGCTTTATAAAATCATAAACTTCGTATTAAAATCTGCAAATATTCATGAAGGGTCGCTTCCAACAGAGAAAACCAATGAGACAATACCCAGAACAACTCTTTTTGTATTTTTTGATTTATGAGTGAAACTATAGATTCAGCCCTGTTATCAGCAACTCCAGAAAATGACATAAAATGCAATAAACTGAACTACATAAGTAAACCCAAACTACAAATGCAAACCTCACTACAAAATGTCACTCAAACAAGCAAACCTCTCCACTAGGTGCTATCTCTCAAGCACGAAGTCGAGCCAAGGCTAGGAGGCATTCATTCCTCGAAGCAATCCTGTTACCATTTCGGCAGCATAACAATATAGAAGTCATAAGATACTGAAATGAAGGCCCAAGGCTTCCTTATATAATTTTGAGAAGACCCTCCAGAAGCTTCTAGAAAAGAAACCCTAATTTTCAAATTTGAATTGTCTTCTTTTCCCTCCAATTTGGGCGCCCCCTTTCTCAAGGTTTAATTTTACTTTATTTTAAAATCTTCACTCCATAAAATGGGCGTCCTTTTCTCCAAGTAATATTTTGAACTTTAATATATAATAATTCACCTCAATGAGGCATCCACCCATAAAGACCACCTTTTAAAACAACTTAAAGTTCAATCACTAGGCTAAGGGGGGGTCAACAGTAAAATATAACATTAAAATATGACTTTATTTAAATAATTTGACTTATCTCTCCAAATGCGCCCCAAAGCCAAAAATGAACAAGCCAACTGAACTGACTGAAGAAGAAAGCCAACTGCACTGGAAACTGCATGATCACTGCCAAAAATAGAATTTACTAAAAATAGTAAATTCGGAAAGTCGCTCGGATCAAACTGCATGCGACACCATTGAAGCTTTCAAAACCCAGAAAGAATCCGCACTCCAAAATCCCAAACTCCGAGATGTAGCCGTCATAACTTACTAAAAATAGTAAGTTCGGAAAGGTTGCCCGACGCAGTTGCAAGTCATACCTCTGAAGCTCTCTGAAAACCCAGAAGGAATCCAGAATCCAAACAACCAAACTCCAACAAGCAAAACCCTGAATCATCAAGAGAACCCATCAAACAGCCGGAAACCCTAATTCTGCCACTGACCAGCCGACAGACACTAGGAATAGGCTACCAATCACTGAAAAGTGAAGTGCTAAAACGGGGACATTACACTAAGGCCCAACCACTACACCAAAAGACCGGCCTGTTAGTAAGGGCGGCTACCCAGGGTGTTAAGGGCGACAACTAGGGAGGAATTTTTCACCACCGAAGCCACCACCGGAGAATCTGGGGTCTTACGCAAGCCCGCCGGACATGTGGCCGTCGGGACGCACCCAACCACGCACAGGGGACATTACAACCCACCACGCTCCGCGGGTCTCGACCCCGAGACCTTGGCTCTGATACCATTAAGGCCCAACCACTACACCAAAAGACCGGCCTATTAGTAAGGGCGGCTACCCAGGGTGTTAAGGGCGACAACTAGGGAGGAATTTTTCACCACCGAAGCCACCACCGGAGAATCTGGGGTCTTACGCAAGCCCGCCGGACATGTGGCCGTCGGGACGCACCCAACCACGCACAGGGGACATTACATTAGCATTCAATTCATGAACCTGATTTCAAAAAAATGACAGTATCACAAGCAACTAATCTAGTTGTTTTGAAAGCCAGTACGTGTATTAATTGCTGCCACTGAAAACTAATCTTCATTGTTTCGGAGGTTTTGGAGCATGAAAAAAGAACACGACAAATTAAACATACAATCTTTCTAGATAATAATAGGACATAAATAGACCAAATGTTGTAGAAGCAAATGATATAGATTGCAGAATATGCTAAAAAAAAATAGGAAACAAGAACATCTGAAAATTTATACCTACCACAAGAACATTCTCATGTTTATAACAACACAGAATTTATTTGGCATTATATGGTTGGTGTGATTGAACTTAGGTTAGTGTTAAATTTGAAAAATAAGTCACATGACCCTGTGTATATTAAACTCTCGAGCTCTGTAGGCCTTTTGTGCCTGGTGAATGCCTCAACGAGTACTTAATGATTAGTTGTCTCTATGTTTTTACTGAACAGTATGTGGACCTTGCTGCTTTAAATGTCAGATTGAAATTATTGCATGCAATATCAATATTCCAATGGCTTATTACTATTAATGGACACATTGCTGACTGCAAATAAGAGAAAAGTAATATTATGAGATAGATAAATTCACTTTACGGGACAGTTTATCAGTCTCTCTATAGTGATTTTTTAAATTCTTTTCATTAAAATGGCTTATAGATATGGCAAGAATTTTGTATGGTGGATGAGCACAGACAATGTTTTCAAAATGGAGAAAAATTGTATGTGAATGCAATTCTACATATAATCAATATACCTGCCATCCTAGTGACCATCACTACAGATAAAAAACAGAGCAGATTGACAGTCATTTTAGCATCAATGTTTAGCGTGGCCAAAAGTTAAAACTATCACAAATTAACCACTTTCAGCAAAACGAAAGTTGTTTCACAGTTGAAAATGTTCATTTTTAATATTCTTGGTTTGGAATTTTCAATCGTTGCACTTATTCTGAGGATTCAAGGCAAGTAGTTGTTTGTTATGTTTGATAATTCAAAACCAACAACAAAAAATGCATTTTTTAACATCATTTTTTTTTCTTCTTTTCTAAGATTAAGTGAAAAAAACTAATGGTGAAATTTACATACCTATGCAAATTCCCATTTAGTTTTGCACCCACCTTGAGTGATGTGTTAACTGTCATTACATGTCACCCAATTGGCATAATCTTGTGCAGAGTTGGGCTCATTCTATTGACATAAATCTTGAAATAAGTAGTTGGTATCAAAAGAATTTATCAAATTACACCCCCCACATGATACAACTGCTAGTTTTCATATACAATAAATAAGGCTGGAGCTTGTGGAGCAAAATTTAGAAGAAAATTTCTAAGTAGCCAGTTCGGGTTCGGGTTCGGGTTTGGGTTCGCCGGTTCGGTTCGCCGGTTCGGCAAAATTTTTTGGGGGGGTGGGTTTGGTTCGTCTTGGGTTCGTTAGTACAAATTACAAAAACATGTAAAAAAATATATATGCAGCCTAGAAGCATGAATTAGGATTAGAATATCACATAACTGATAACATCATATAAACAACAAAACCACCATAAACTTGAATGTCATTGAAACATGCATGATAAATATAAAATATTCATTGTTCAAACTTCAAGTTCAATATTACAACACTTTTAAAGTTTTAATCATCATATGGATTCTCTACATCATCCATATCAATGTCAACATTGACATTAGATGAAGTAGGAAGACTAGATGAATCACAAGTAGTGCCAATGGCACCATCACTAGCACTACTATTGTGCCCATGCTCCTGTTGGATATCCGACTCTCATATGCAATATGTTGGGAACTGCAAGCATCCAAGTTAGTATCCTCTAGCACTATATCCCACAACTTCGTCTCCCCTTCCTTGTAGTTAGGTTGTTTGTGTGAAAGGAGATGCAAGTTGGAATGCACATATACTAAGTTCTCCGCTTTTTTTGACAGCAATTTATTGCGCTTTATTGAGTGGATGAAAGAATATGTGCTCCAATTCCTCTCAGATGCGGATGAACTAGCAACCTATGAAGACAAAGTAAACAATTAAAAAATTATAAATGAAATTATGAAACTTTTAAAACTAAAATATGAAAATTTATTAAACTTACTTGTGATAAAATTTTGATTGCAAGGGGCTGCAAATTTTGGAAGTATTGTCCATGGAAGTACCACCAAGAATCAGTGAACTCATCCGTGACTACACTTTGCAAATCTCGATCAGGGAAGAGTCTCACAAATGTTGCCTTGTACCCTTTAGCCACTTCTAAATCTCTATATGGAGGAAGCCTTCCTAGTTGTGAAAGAAGCTGAGAGCTGTAGTATTTTGGAGTCAATGCAAAGGCAAGAAGGTGTAATGGAGTTGTCATTTTGTTCCATCTTTCTTCAACAATTGTATGCACTTGTTTGAAGAAAGTCTCTTCAGGGTCTTGCTCTCTTGCATTTATGGTGCACTTGATCTTCTCAAGCATTGAGTCTATACCATCATATATTTTTCCAATGCATGGCTTGTCCATGTCAGTATAGCGAATCATACTCAAAATGGGCTCGGTGAAGCTAAGGAGATACTCCACACGATCCCACCATGAGTCATCTAATATCATGCTCCTAATTCTTGTTGCTCTTTCAGTGCTGCTTTGCCTCCATATAGACCAATTGGTGCTAATCACCATGTTAGAAAGTGCTTGCCTAACTTTCACAAGTCGTCTCAACTTCTCAAGACGATTGTATTAGAGGCAAAGCGGGTTTCTACAACCTATTGCAATTTAAAAAAAATAATTAAAATTTAAAAATAAACTTTAAAGAAGAATTTAAATTAGATTGCACAATCAAATTATGAAAATCAGAAAATGACAAATGTAAATATTACTTCTCTTACCTTCAATAGCTCCAATTTTGAAAATGTTCTAAAGATCCCTTGAGACAAGTGGTGGTTGGTGACGAACATCTGAATGTCCTCAGCCTCAGTATACAATTGTTTGATCCATTCAATTTTATTCCCAATCTTTTGCAGCATAAGATTGAGTGAATGGACCGCACAAGGTGTCCAAAAGATATGTGAATATCTTTCCTCAACCAACAACCCTGCAGCTCTACAATTCTTTGCGTTGTCCGTTACAACTTGAACAACGTTGCGGGCTCCCACTTGCTCAATGGCTGCAATAAGAATATTAGCAATAAATTGCCCATCTTTTACTTGCCCCTCACAATCCACGGCTTTCAAAAACATTGCCCCTTTAGGGGACACCGCTATGACATTGATCAAAGGCTGATTTTTTGAGTCCTTCCAACCATCTGAAACAATGGACACACCTGTCTCAACCCATAAATCTCTTATAGGCTTCAATGCATCTTCAACCAACTCAACCTCCTTTTCCAATAAAGTGCTACGCACCTTCTCATAACCCGGGCCCTTGTACCCTTTTGAAGCTTCATTAACCGCTCTCAACATCTCTTTCCAATATGGAGAACGAACAACATTAAAAGATAATCCATTGGCATATATGCATCTTGCTACACATTGGTCGGCAAGGGCTCTACTCTCATTTTGAAATGCAACTTCCAAAGGTCCCTTTGCTCTCTTGTTTGCAAAAGGTTGTGCACTTTGAGCTTGAAGATTTGGAATGGCCATAAATGGGTGGTCTTCTACCACAATATTGGGATTGGGATTAGATGGGGGCTGCATTCCCTTTGATTTTTTTTTTAACAAAGGGTGATTTCCTTTTTGGGCTTCCCGTTGATCTGCTGCTTCTTGCTCCATAATGTATTTTGCAACTGTCTCAGGTTGAATAGGGGCATCTTTCTTTCCAGGGCAAGGTGAGATGCCTTTTCCACTTATGCCACACAAATGTGCTTTCACCCTATGGTATGAACTAGAATATGTAACTTCACACCCATTGCATTTCCAAACATAACCACCACCACCTGGAATCTGTCTTATCATTTCAACATACTGCCATAGAGGAGAATTTGCACTTGTTTTGAACTTTGGGTTTGGTTTAGCTACGGAGCCGGAGGTAGAACCCATTGACATTGTGATTCCTATGGCAATTTGTTTTGCAAACAACACATTCAAAATTTGAATGAAAACAAAATATAATAATTTTTTAAAACCTAGCTCTTTTGAATCTTGCACAATGCATACATTCATTATTCATAGAAGAATAGAAAAAAAAAGAAGAAAAACAAAGTTTCTGTTTGTAAAACAAAAAAAAGAATGAAAAAACTCAAAAAAAATGAGAAAAACTTACCTCTTTGCAAAAATATTCTTCAACAATCTTTGTGGCAGCCAATGAACACTTGCAAATCTGTAGGAATGGCAATGCAATCGTTTGTAGAAGCTTCAACAATCAATATTCAACTCCTTTTGTCAATCCAACAAATTAAAATAAGAACTCAGCCTCTTGGAATGAAAATGTTTGTTTGCAAAACAAATGAATGAAAATGAGGTAGTTTAGGTGTTTAATTTGTTTTAGAGGTCACTTTTAGGGTTCCCTTGGGCGTGGGTCAAAGTCAAACTGAAGGAATTATTAAAAAAAAACACTTTTTGGTCGCCCAGACGCGCGGGTTCTCCTTGGGTTCGCCTTGGGTTATCCCGGGTTCTGCTCGGGTTCGCCCGGGTTCTTCACCGGCGAACCAGGCCTCAAATACAAGGACCCTCGTCGAACCCACAGAGGGACCGGACCAGGACCCGAACCCAGTGCGAACCTGGACCAAGATCGAGCCTAGAACCAGGCGAACTGGCTACATAGGAAAATTTAGATCATTCAATACCAATAGGTTATTATTGAAGGGATTTAAGTTTGGTCCCATATCTTATTTCATCTAAGAATGGGATCCAGCCAGATTGGAAATTTTCGTGCACCAGTTTGTCTTTGATGCACACGTACTTGGGTGCATAACAATGGAAACTGTCGTGGCTCAGCTATACTTTGCCACTGTCCTTCAAACAAGCTTAACAGTGAATAGAGGCCTGAACACTATGAGTGGTCTTTTCCACGTTTTCCATGATACTACTTTTGATGCATTTGAAATTTTATGAACTTACTTGTTAGATTCAAATTAAATGAAAACAATGATAAACATAATATGATATCTTAGATTTTAAGATATTTAGATATCAAATTCTGCATTCTATTAAAGTAGTATTTCTAAGATCCTTTAAGTATTGGATTAATAGGTATCAGTTATTATGTAATGTTTTTCTGTGAGGTCTTATTAGTTGGGTTCTAGATTGTTACTCTGAACAAGATAAATACAGACTTAGGCCCCCATGAAAATAGTATGCAGATTTGGTATTTGACCACTCCACTTTTTGCACCTGCTTAAAAATATAATTAAGAGAAGGTAGATTAAATATTCATCAACGCCGCAAACATCAAACAGGGTTTGATAACTTTGATATGGTTTTCTAGGTGGGTTAGCAAGGCTCAAGTAACCCAAGCTTGGTAATTCACACTTAACTTCAACAATATAAGGTAATATTGATCTGACAGATTCATACACAGTTGGCATTCCTTGCTGATTTATCTTGGACAGAAAACATCATCCACATAACAAAATTTATATGGAATTTAATAATGAGTTATACAGATTTTAATATTGCAGATGGGTTGGCAAGGTTCAATTTACTCCTGACCTCTAGGGATACAAAATTTCAACAATATAAAGCAAATGCAAAGGAAAACACTGTGAAAGAATTGATCTTGTGAACTTCTACAAGAATAGTTTGATGTGTGATATACTCGTCATGAGAGAAAAACTTGGGATACAAAAATTATGTATATAAGAAAACCCTAATGAAAACAAATCCTCTTTTGCACTTAAATTAGCCTCTGACTTAACAGTGACCTAACAGTGCTACATTCACCTTTTATACCTGCAATTGTTTTTATCAGCTAATACTTCGAAATCGTACAGCATAAAAAGTAGCTTGCTAGATAATGTTACTAACTGTTAATATTAATTGACAAAAAATTCAAAACCCATTTCTTAAACAGATCTGCTACTGATAAAAGCCATATAGAAAGTAATAATAAAAGTCACCCTTGAGGCAGCTTAATACATTTTTATGAACAATTAGAGACAGAGTTAAGTGGTTTTTATACTAAAGGCAAGACATACAATTTAACAATGTTTTATTTGATTTACTGTTTACATAAAAATTAAAAATATATATTAAAAGATTCAATAATCAGACCATCAATGATAATTTAGATTCAATAATCAGACAATCCATGATAATTTTACACTTCATCTATGAACAAAAGTGGTAAATATAAAGAAACTCTGAAAAACTGACCAGGGCAAGCAGTGAAAGTGGGAGAGTATAAAAGGGACTTACCAAATTAAGCAAAGAAGCATTTCCCCAACTGCACGTCCCATAATCGCATTTTTCCGGCGGCCACCAGTCTAAGGTGGCGCATATAAAATCACTATCCGTCTCAGCTATGGCAGCGTCTCCACTTATTGAAATGGTGGCAAGCACAGAAGCACTTGCGTTAAGACCATATGTATTTTGGCAGTGGAAGAATACGTTCCAAGAGGCTGCCAACAGCCAGATCCATAAACAATTGGAAGCCATGGATATTGTTGGGAAGCAAGGCAAGTAGTGTCAGTGAGTTTGACATGTACTGGTAAAGAAGGTGGAAGTTAGAGTAGGCATATAAAGAGCAACATAGGCTAATAGAGTACTGGGGGAGGTCGATTCTGACATTATCTGCTGGTCTTACTTTATCATAGACATCAAAGAAAAGTGGGCGTGTACACATTGAATCCGAATAAATGTATGTCTACGGTACCAATGCTGACTTGCTTTTCTAGCCATCTAAGACTGTTTTATCATCTCGCCTTCTGTGTCGAGCAGGTTAATCCTTTTCATTTGTCACGGCAGGCAACTCTCGCTGATAATGAAAGATTTTATTGACATTCACGAGAGCAGGTGGTCTATGGGACCCAAAAATTGAATTGTGCATAACTAGTACTTGTATGAAAGGAGGTGTAATGATTACTCCTATAAAAAAATTATATAAGTAATATTTAAAATATAATATAATAAAAAAATTGTGTATAAAAATCAGATCTATAGATTTATTTTTATTTTGTAGATTATATAAATGATAGTTGATTCACTTCCATATTTTATTCATATGAAACTTTATAATAAGAATGTAAAATATGTATAATATATGATATTTTTGTAAGATTTATTTTTGAAGTTCACTCAAGAAGGTTAAACATGTAAGATATTTGTTTCCACGCTTAGGAAGATGGAGTTAAAAGTATAGAAAGTATAATATGTCACACTGTTAGCTTTGTTAGTGATTTATCATATTGCACCCATGCATATGGCACACAATTGTAAGTACATACTCTTTAATATATCTTTGAGTTTATTTGTTTTTTTGAACTTATGTCTTCTTTATTTTTTGTTTAGGATAATTAATTTTACATTGATCTATACTAAGAGATTGGATGGATTCCAAACAAGATAAAGGAACTTGAGAAATATGCAATGGAGCTTTTGGGCTTGTCCTATGATGCTATATATGGTGGTGTTGGCAATGCTTCTAATTTCAATGATGGAGATTCTTTTCTTCCTATCCCAATGGCTCCTATTAGAATTTACATAGATGATTAAATCAAGAAATCTATTGATTTTAGATTGAATACTATGAGGATGAATGTTGAAAATATAGTTGATAATCTTGATAAGAAAAAATAAAGGCCTAGCTTTGCTAAATAGTTGATTCGGTTTTTTTTTGCTTGCTAAATACTATCTATAATATTGAATAATTATCCACTTTATTTTTTGTGTGGTATTGGTGGATTTCCTTTTTCATAGTTACAAGACCTTTGATATTCCACCTTATTTGAAATGGATTCAACATTTTGATAAGAGTGATGGGGTAAGTGCACAAAGTTGAGTCCACGAAACGTGGAAGTTTTTGCCTTAGCCAAAAAAACAAAATTGGCATTGCAAAAACGATATCCAGATTTTTAAAAATCGGGATCATGTTTAGCTTCGAGATCCTGAGCCTAAATGTCAAACGGGATCTCGAACTAACGGACACAGAACGAGATCCCGATTTATCCCATTTTGTAATGGTATTTATTTTTTAAAAACAAACAAAACTTTATTTTCACTGCGCACGGGATCCTGATTTGGTGGGCGACAACGACTTCAAACCCATCCTCCAGGTACGCCTCCACCCCCACTTTTTAGCACTTTTTCATTTTTATTGAAATTGTTAATAAAAGAATAGATTTTAGCATGTTTTTTAATTTATTTGACGTTTTAAGCATTTTATTTCCTATAACAATAGAAATGAGGAATTGTAGAAATAGATGAAAAAATGCAATGAAACCTGAAGATATTGAATAGAAAGGAAAAAATGAACCTTGAATTGTATTTTAGAAATAAAATTTAGCTTTTGAAGCCTAAATTGTTCAATCAAACAAAAAAAAATGCATTTGAAAACCTTAGAAATTGAAATGAAATAAAAAAATTGCATTTGGAAACCCTAATCAAGCTTTTTGAAACCCTGAATTCAAATCAAACAAAAAAAATTGGATTTGAAAACACTAGTTTGAAATGAAACAAAAAAATGCATTAAAAACCCTAATTGCTTAGATTGAAACCCTAAATTGAATTGGAACAAAAAAATTGCTAAAACCCTAAATTGAAATCAAACAAATCATTTTGATTTTGAAAACCCTAATTTCGAGCTCAAGAAAATTCATTTGCATTGCTTAAATGTTTTAAATTTCATTTGCATTGTATGGAGAAAACAATATGTTAAACTTTAGTTTCAATGTTAAATTATAGTTAGATTAGAAAACAATATGTTAAAGAATAGTTACAATTCATAATTTTTATCAATGTTTGTTTGTAAATTTAGTTAGCAAGTTTTTAAATCCAAGTGTACAATCCATTTCCAATTGTCACTTAATTAGATAATATTCAACATGCATTTCTATTTTATGTTTTGATCTCTCTTAGTCGTGTCTTGTTTCCATTTCTTGTTTGCATGTGTTGTCTGTTGTCTTTTGACAATCTTAACCCTCATTCTAGTCAATTACTTGTTAATTAGGCTTCTAGTTTAGTCTAAAATCTCAATTTGCACTAGTTACCTAGACACTAAAAGAATCAAAATGTTTTTCTTTTCTTTCTTTTAGGTTCTTTCCAAACAATCAAAAATAAAATACTTGATTCAACATTAAATAATTTTATATTATACATTTTATATCACAAAATTCATTTATGTGGGAAATATTAATGAAAAAAATGTTAATAAGATAATCTTATATTCAATTAAAAAAATATCTAGTTAAAATATACATCAAACTCAATCTTAATAATACATAATTATGTGTTTCTATTAGGAGAATAGTCAATCTATTCATAAAATCAAAAATATTCATAAACTAGGCACTAACTTGCAAGTCCATTATTCCAAGGGTCACCCAAACTTCACCCTAAGTTCCCTAAACCCTAAACCCTGAACTCTAAAATCTAAACCCTTAACGCTAAAGCAATCATTTTGTCCTAGGACCTTAAAATGTAATTTGGTTGCCTTAGGCAACTCCACCAAATTTTATTCCCTTAAGCCATGTCATTTTGTTGTAGGACCTTACTACATAGATCCCCTTAAGCCATCCTATTACCCTAAAGCCCAAACTCTAAACTCTAAACTCTAAACCCTAAATCAATCATTTTTTCCTAGGCCCTTAATGAAATTTGGTTTCCTTGGGCAACGTCACCAAATTTTATTCACTTGAGCCATGTCATTTTGTCCCATGACCTCACTAGACATAGATCCCCTTAAGCCATCCTATCACCCTAAACCGTAAATCGATGTCTTAAGGGGTCCTAATATGACATTTTTTAAGGGGCTCAAAGAAGTTCTTAAAATTTTGTGAAGTTTTCCAAGGCAACCAAATTTAACAATAATAAGATCGTGCAAGATTATAAATATGAATGAGATTTCATGATCTAGGTTGGTCAGTTGAAACAAGAGTTATCTCAATCAACTATTCCACAATAAAATGTTCTTCACTAACTTTCAAGTCCATTATATTCCAAGGGACACCAAAACTTCACCCTAAGTTCCCTAAACCCTAAACCCTGAACTCTAAAATATAAACCCTGAACACTAAAGCATTCATTTTTCCCTAGGACCTTAAAATGAAATTTGGTTGCCTTAGGCAACTCCACCAAATTTCATTCCCTTAAGCCATGTAATTTTGTCGTAGGATCTTACTACATAGATCCCCTTAAGCTATCCTATTACCCTAAACCCTAAACTATAAACTATAAACCCTAAACCCTAAAGCCATCATTTTTTCTTAGGCTCTTAATGAAATTTGGTTGCCTTAGGCGACTTCACCAAATTTTATTCACTTAAGCCATGTCATTTTGTCCTAGGACCTCACTAGACATAGATCCCCTTAAGTCATCCTATCACCCTAAACTATAAATCAATGCCTTAAGGGATCCTAATATGACATTTCTTAAGGGGATCAAATAAGTTCTCAAAATTTGGTGAAGTTGCCCAAGGAAACCAAATTTAACAATAATAAGATCATGCAAGATTATAATATGAATGAGATAAATCATGATCTAGGTTGATTGATTTAAAGTTTAGGGTGATAGGATGGCTTAAGGGGATCTATGTCTACTAAGGTCCTAGGACAAACTGACATGACTCAAGTGAATAAAATTTGGTGAAGTTGCCTAGGACCTTAATGAAATTTGGTTGCCTTAGGCATCTTCACCAAATTTTATTCACTTAAGCCATGTCATTTTGTACTAGGACCTTACTACATAGATCCCCTTAAGCCATACTTTAGGATGTCTTAAGGTGTCCTAATATGAAATTTCTTAAGGGGATCAAATAAGTTCTCAAAATTTGGTGAAGTTGCCCAAGGCAGCCAAATTCAACAATAATAAGATCATGCAAGACTATGATATGAATGAGATTTCATGATCTAGGTTGATCAATTTACGATTTAGGGTGATAGGATGGCTTAAGGGGATTTATGTCTAGTAAGTTCCTAGGAAAAAATGATATGGCTCAAGTGAATAAAATTTGGTGAAGTTTCCTCAGACCTTAATGAAATTTGGTTGCCTTGGGCATCTTCACCAAATTTTATTCACTTAAAAGCCATGTCATTTTGTACTAGGACCTTACTACATAGATCCCTTTAAGCCATCCTATTACCCTAAAACCTAAATCCTAAACTTTAAACTGTAAACCCTATAGCATTCATAAATTGTCCTATAATAATAGTTAATTGTATTTTCATTCAAGTAACATGCCTTGACATAAATGAGGCTTACATATTTTATCATTTGTATTCAATTAGTCCATTTATATTGAATGGTTTAAGGGTATTTCTTAAACATGTATCTTACATTTTGAAATTACAAATCTAATGCAGGTTCACTTATATCTTAGAGATCACATGGATTGGTTCAATAATATTCGCAATTGACCTCCACGCCATCCATCTCCACCACCTTCACCTCCAGCTCCACCCACTCCACCTCATAACCCCCCACCTCCACCACCTGAAATCAATGGTACTCCTTTGCAATCACGAATCAATGCCAATATTAGAACCATCCAAGATCAAATCAACATTATTCAAAATGAAGAATGTGTCACACCACCTGTGAAGATGTTTGCATCTAGGATGCAAACCGTTGTTGATATTGTCAGGGCTATCGATGGGATCTTAGATGAGCATCGACAATGGCTAGAGGAGAGGAGAACTTCTGATTCTAAAAAGGAAAACACAAAGAAATGAAGAGATGCAATAGAGAGCCACAATAGTTTCTAAATTAAGACAATGATCTTAAATAGTTATGAATTTATGAATTTGGTTCGATGGATATTTTGTGTGATGAATTTATAAATTTGGTTGGATGGGTATTTTTAGTGATGTGAATTTATGATTTTGGTTCGAGATGGATATTTTTAGTGACACGAGTTTATGAATTTGGTGGAATTTATGAACTTATAATAATGAATTTATAATAGTATATATTTTATGACTATCTACTAGATCACGATTTCTCCTGTTGGAAAATTGTAATATATATATATATGTGTGTGTGTGTGTGTGTGTGTTAGACATAAAATGAGCTTTTTGTGAATGTTTCAAGTTTATTTTTTAGTATGTACACATGTATTAAAATTGCATATAGTTCTTAAATTTTTGAAATTTGTATGTATGTACATAGTTTAGTTTAATGATGTATGCATGCAAATTATGCATCATATTTTTTATTTTAAATGTATGTACATGTTAAATTTTGAATTTTTTATGCACATGCTCAAGTTAAATTTTGAATTGTGTATGTATATGTATGCACATCCTATTTAAACAAATTTGCATGTGCGTTTCAAATTTAACTATGTCTTGTAATTTTTTAAGTTTGTATGTTAATTTTGTATAATTTAATGTAGGTGCACACTTATATCTCATATCATGGATGATTTTAACATTGATGATATCATCAATCCACCACCTCAGCCACCTCCACCTCCCCCTCCACCTGCTCAACCTAATATCCCACCTCCAACACCTATTGCATCTGATGAGGTTCGTTTGCAAGCATGCATAAATGATCAGGTTGCATCCATAAAAAATCAAATCAATGCTATGTAGAGTCAAGCATTGATTCCACCACATGTGAGACGTTTTGTATCTACGATGCAAAACGTTGTGGATGCCATCAAGACCATTGATTCTAATCTAGATAGGCATTGATGAGACAAAGAGAAGATGAGACAATTTTATGTTGACGGTCTCTCTTATAAACAAATTTTAGACCTTAAAATAACAAAATCCCACCTAGCCCCCTACTTTCTCATCCCTGTTACTCGATAGCCCATTCCTCCCAATAAATCTAGAATATCCATGAGGTGGTGCATACATCCACAGATGAGTGCACATTTTTGGGATCATTGGTATATGGTTTTTGATAGTCCACCACATGTTAATTGGGAGTGCCCATTGTATTTTTGAGGAAACTATATGTAGAGTTTGTTATGGGGATAAAGCCCAATTATTTTGATTTTAAATCATTTCAAGGTGTTGGTGGCGGCATGCCACAACAAAGGTTAGGGGAAAGGGTTGATCCCCAATGCCCCATGCATGCACAACCCCTTGTTGCTACTCCTGGTGCTCCCATTCCCGCACCTGTGCATCATCAAGCTATGGTCTCAACATTAGGATCCCTTAGTACACTCGCAGGAGACCTTGATCAACATGATTTTGCGATAGCGGGTAGGGAGCATAGAGATGATGATTATGGAGGAGTGTTCTATGGAGTTGGTCTGAGTACCACTCTAGGAGTGTCGAGGCCCGTCCCACATGTATGTACTAGTTGCCATCAATTATGTTATGGACCTGATCAGGCCACACCTAGTTTGGGTGGAAGTGGAGATTTTGGTGGTACATTTGGTTGCATCAGTTCATTTGTAGAATTTCTTACAACAAACCATCACCCTGAGGACACTGCAACACAGCCGGCATAAATATGCATCTACACATTCATTTTATAAGAATTTTGATGAATGTATATATCAAAGAAAAGTTTGCAATACATTTTAACAATCAAATTGTTTGGGGTACAGATGACACTAACGATGGGGCAATCATCCGCTCCACAAGTACATACATCGACACCAATCCTACTCGGCAACCCTTATGGGGTATTTTGATTTCAATTTTTTAAATTATATATGAAATGATTTTTAACTTGAGTTTAAAATTTATAATTGAATCACATATATGTTTAAAATATTTATGTTGGTTTAGGCGAGTCAATTGGCTTCCATGTTGATTCGACCTGAGGGGTTATCGAGCACTCCTCCACTATCGGGTGTCGTAGATTAGGGGCAGGTACATTTATATTGTAAATTGTTTAACTTCATTAGTATAGTTACAATTATGAATTTTGAATTCACTATATATGAAATGCGCATGTACACTTGTAAATATTATAAGTGTTAAATGTCTACATGTATGTCTAGGTTGATACCACAATGAGAATGGGCATCGAGCAAACATTAGATGTTGTGGCTACTCGTGAGGCCTCTGATTTTTAGGTTGTTTAAAAAAAATTATACATAAAATGTGCAAACTTGAATATATATATATATATATATATATATATATATATATATATATATATATATAACCTAATTCAAGTATACACATGCTTTAAATTTGATCTTGTAGGACTTTGTTAGTGCAACTTTCAACCTTAACCCTAACCCAAACATAGTTACACCTCCAGGAGGAATGTAGAGCAGGCTCCAGATATCATGGTAATTTAAACTTTTTATTATATTTAAAGTCAATTATAAATTATATATTTTGAATATAACTTTAAGTTTAAATTTCAAATTGAATATATGTATATATATATAATATGAGCTAATACATGTTTTAAATTCTTTTTCTTTTATAGCATGAGACACATTTTGTAGTTGAGCATGTACAAACATGTCTTGGAGAAGAGGGTGCACAACCTCAGAATACGGTACAATTAAAATATGATAAATTATAAATTAAATTGAATTAAATCATTTTTAATTGTAGACTTACATCTGATTCCAACTCTCTTTGTCTTGTTTATGTAGATTGATTCAAATAATTTAGAGGTTGCTTCAGGTGCACCAGAGCATCCAGACCCAAATATGATGGTAATTTAATTTTATGATGAATTATAAATTAAATTTTCATTAAATCATTTTTCAGTGTCTTACATCTGATTTCATCTCTCTTGTATAGAGTGTTTCAGGTCATCTGCATAGTCTGCATGGTGTGAAGAGGTCTCTTGATTATAGAGACAATACATGACCTAGAAACATGATTTTATGGGTTGTATTTGTTTATTTCATGGACTACATTTTTGGTTTCTCATGTACTATGTTGGAATTTATATTTCATGGCTCAAGTACTTAGTTGGAATTTAGTTCATGGATTGTACTCTGATGGACTTTATTTCATGCGCTTAATATATTGGTTTCATGCACTTAATATGTTGTAAATTATGGACTTTATTATTGTTTAAAATTTTAATTTACACATGCACATTTATGCAATTTATGTTCATAGTCAAGACATTAATATAGGACATTAATGTGAAATTAAATATAAATATGAAATTAAAGTTGAAATGAATAGGACATTTTAATATTTATACTTTACAAATTTAGTGATCTCATACATGATATACATGATATGTACATTCAATAATTAGCGATAATTAGTCAATGAACTTATTCAATTCACATCAATCAAAAATTAGTCAATAAATCATAATTTACAAACAAAAGCAATCCGTTTATATACCAAAAAGGATAAAATTTTAAGAAATAAACAATACCATACAAGATTAGAGAACAAAAGCATTAATAAATTCTATAAATAATAGCATCCAACACTAATTTATAAGTTTTCAAAATAAATAATGGAATCCAATACTAATTTATAACCTATCAAAACAAATAATGACATCCAATACTAATTTATAAGTTGTCAAAACAAATAATGGCATCGAATACTCATTTATAAGTTGTCAAAACAAATAATAGCATCCAACACTAATTATAGGTTGTCTTAAGGGGATGTCTTAAGGGGTTCTAATGTGACGTCTTAAGGGGATCAAAGAAGAGTGTAATTGAGTATAGATATTAAGTGATATTAACAAGTATTATAAGTTTTAGGGTGAGTCATCATAACAAATGATATAATTAAGTACAATATTTAGGATATGTGCTAATACGACATGTCTTAAGGGGATGTCTTAAGGGGTCCTATTACAACGTCTTAAGGGGATCAAAGAAGAGTATAATTGAGTATAAATATTAAGTAATACAAACAAGAATTATAATTTTTAGGGTGAGTCATCATAACAAATGATACAATCAAGTATAATATTTAGGATATGTGCTAATACGACACATCTTAAGGGGATGTCTTAAGGGGTCATAATACAACGTCTTAAGGGGATGTCTTAAGGGATCATAATACAATGTCTTAAGGGGTCATAATACGTCTTAAGGATATAATTGATTTAACAATAATTTATGCATGATATTTAGTGATTATATGATCAAATATAAAGTTTCAAAGTAGGAAAACATGCACATTTAACAAAAAAAATATATAGAATGTCGATTTTGATACATAGAAGTACGTAGAGTACATAATTATGTGTGTACATGTATTTGTAATTTGTACAAAATGTGTAATTCTGTAAGTATGTATGTACATATATGTCATCTCAAAACAATGTTTACAAAATTTGGATATGCCATCTCAAGAACATCTCAAACTTGTGCCCAGAATGTAGTAGGTCTTCACACCACCTAATATCAAAAAGGTACAAGCAATATCAATGAAATCATCAAAACATACATATTTTAATTTATATAAAACTATCTATATGTACACAACTCAAGTACTTGCATTTAAAAGTATTCCACACATGTGTGTAGGTTGAATCCAAGCATCCTCTCCTTTTTGTTTCAAAGTATGAGATCAATGCAATGATGACTTAAGGATACAAAAAAGGATAATAAATCAATTTTAACTATTAATGTACAAGCAATATCAATATGTAATTGAAACATGTATTTAAATATAATTTAACTAATAATTACCTATTTTTACCAAGTATTCTATGTTGTCTAGGTTGAATCTGCATGGACTAGATCATTTTCGTGATTATGGCTTAAGGGTCTATAAAAGGACAATTAAATCAATTTCAACTAATAGCACACTTGACCAACATCGAAACATGTATTTAATCTATTTAAAATGACAATATAAAACTAAAACTATATTTACCTGTATTTACTTATTCCATTGTACCATCTGCAACCTCTCTTTTTTGCAATGCATCTATGATTGTCTCATGCTCTTCCATAGAAATTGTCCATAACACTTTATTTTTAGGTCTTCCACGATACCAATCTAGTTTTATATTTGTTGCCACCACCAAATGTGAATAATGTATAATCATTTTATGTGTTTCATAATCTTTGAATGTAGGTAAACCATTCTTCCTTGTTAGGTATTTTCGTAGCCAAGTTCCAACAACCACCACCGATCCTATTAGAAAACATGAAAACCATCATCAAATAGGTTCTCAAAAATTTCTTAAGGGGATCAAAGACTTGTTCTAAAAAATTGCTTAAGGGGATCAAAAACTTGTTATCAAAATTTGCTTAAGGGGATGTCTTAAGGGGATCACCATACCTGTTGGATAATGATAGCCATCATCATCTTCTTGAGGTGATATTAACTTATGTTTGGTTTCCACAAAATGAGCCAACCAATATTTTATTTGCTCTTCATTCCCCCCAAGTGCAACAACAACATACACATGTTCTGCAAACAAAATTTGATTTAATAACTTGCACATATCCATATAAATAATTTAGTATTACAAAATAACTTAATAAAGTGAAATAAATTGAATTAAATAACCTTCTTGTACAAGGTCTGAAACACGTTCATAGTCTTCATATGCAAACACTTGATCATTTTCTTCAATAGTTCTTTCATATTGATCATGTGCTTGTGTAGGTGTCAACGATCTTTGCTCCCACTGTTCAACCCATTATGTATTTTCACATGCTTCCCAATCTCCTAAGATACAAAACTAGAAAAAAAATGCAAGCTTCCTTCTCCAGATAGTCCATGTGCTTGCTTTTGAACTCCTAAATGAATGCCATTTAGTGGATCCACTGATTGTCTCACAATCAACACTAGGTACAATGTTCTCTTCTTCAACCAACCAAAATAATCGATGAACTATAGAGTACTCACTCGAACTAGGTGTAGATAATCTTATATTACACCAATCCACAATCCCACGCGCATCTTTAAATTTTACTACATCCTCTAATTTTAATTATTCTCTAGCAATAATTCTTTTGACACACGCACCAACTCCATCATGTTCTCCTTTACCATGCCCAGCTTCAAAAAAACTCCATATATGGTGGACATTAGGTTCCTTGTGAACCCTACTTAACCTGTAATGCCCCACCATGCAACCCTAGAGGAAGTTACAATTCACTAACCAAACGCAACAATTTTTTTTTTGTTTGTTTGTTTGTTTGTTAAAGAACTACTACAAACAAGTTCACTATACTTTGCCAACATCCCCTAAGGCTACGAGGTTGAGATTACTATAAACCCGCAAAACCACCTACATGAAATGAATCATAACATTTAATTACTTAAGGAAATGAGCGTGCATACATTCCATACATGATATAACATCAAAAACAAATCAATACATCACGATATCCAATAACAATTGTTTACATTATAATTACAACACTCATTCCCCGAATGAGGTAAATCAAAGAAACATGATAATATATTACAATTTCCACCTCGATACAAATGAGGGGTAATGAAATACAAGAATAACATAAATGAAAGAAACTAGAGGAGCAACTGGATCTAACGAGCTCTCCAACATGAAAGTCTCGTCCACACGATCACGAACAAAGCCAACGGTGTAAGGTGCACGTTCCACCCAACCAAGTGAAACCCAAAGGCTCACCCCCCGTGCTAGGAGATAGTAACAAGGATTTATGGTCAAGACCAACAACCTCTAGACAAAGGCTAAACATAATTGAACTGACTCAAATACCAAATAACATCACCTATCACAGTACGAAAACTCATAAGACAAAACATTGCTTCCAGGTTACGTAGGTTAAGTATAACATTTGTACACCACACAATAATTGACTAACTGTTGACGTAGGAAGAGTGTCATACATAAATTGCCATGAGTTACCCTAGCTCAACCTTCCTAGGCTATCAGACCCCCATCATGGGTTACCCTGGCTTGCCTCTACCGGCGCCGGACAATCATGCAAAACTATGCGTCTCATCTCATCTCAAGCCTTAATAACGCATACTTCATGAGAGAGGCATTCTTTAACTTAATTAGTGTGAAGTTCCCCATTAATTCTTTTAGATTATCACTTGATTAAACCCTAGGTGAGTTACCCTGACACCAATTTGGGCTTCGGACCCCCACAAAGGGCCACTCTCCTACTGACAACACGGGGATACAAAACCCCCAATCTAAGGGTAGACAACTTGCACAAACTGATGACCAATTTCAACCTTAACACATAAGGTCATACAACACGTTCATAGTACTCGGGTATCCATGACATACCGCCTATCTCGTTTATGATAACCGGGTGATGACACAACTACCACCACGTGCACTACCCAAAACAATCATAAGGTTGACTGACATACCGACAACCCTTACTTTTAAAATGACAACCTCAATGGAAGACTTACATACACAAATGATTTAAAGGCCCAACATCGGGAATACCAGAAACAACACTAAGGAAGTATTACAGGCAACTTTAGATAAACAACTACTATTAGGATTTCGTAAATCCAATTCACTCATCAACATGGTGCATGTAACTAATTAATTAAGTCATATTCTTTTCGCACTCACATGAACGAGAATTCAAATCATGTTGTGAAACATTACAAAATCTCAAACTAAACATTTAATTTTCATTTGCTCAATCAAACATACAGATCTAAATACAATGACTTTAAATGAAACAAAAATTTTATTTAAAATCATTTCTTTTTCATCTAATCTTTACAATACTCAAAAAATACCCATATTTAAATGCACGAATATATTAACATACATATATGGTTATATATCCTTATGTATATATAACTGCATATATATATTAAATATATATAAAATATTTAACTACAAGTATAAAATAATAATTTTATTTTCTTTATTTTAAATATTCTTATTATTTAATATATCGAATGTATATATATCATATATATAATATTTAATATTATATATATAATACATATTTTAAATAATAAAAATAATAAAAATAAAATAAAATAAAATAACACAAAATAACAAATATAATATAATATTATATATATATATATTATATATATAATATATACATGATAATATAAAAATATTAAAACAAAGTCACACCCAACCCACGGCCGAGCCCTGTATACACAGGGGACACGGCTCTGTCCGCCATAGACGCGGCCTCCCGTACTGGGGGCTGCGGCCTGTGAGGGCAGCGCCAGCGCTGCCTTCACAGGCAGCACTCCCCAACACTGGGGGCGCCCATGGGGGGCCGAACCCCCACCCAAAGCCCTAAAACAAAATTTGTTTATAAAAAAATTTCGCCTCAAAATTACAAACACGCTTTTCTCGACGCTAAAACCAAAGTGGTTTAAACCAAATTCAATTAATATTTCAAATTAACACATGTAAATATATATAATATATATATATATATATATATATATGTGTGTGTGCATATATATATATATATATATCCCTCAATATATATATATAACTTTCTCAAATTTACCATATTGAAGACACTCAATCCTTCACGTAAAAATGAATGGATAAAAACGTAGTTTGTTTTATTTTCTAAATTTCATTGACAAGATTTTTTTTGTGTTTTGTTTCAAGTTTTGAATTCATAAACAAGATGGGTTTTCTATTCGGATCTTAAAAGTTGAATCTTTCCAAGAACAAAAATAAATTTTTAGCTCTCTATTTATGAAATTACAACAAAACCAAGCAAGAACCTAATTTTTTTCTCCAAATGCTTGAAGATTTGATAATGGAGATCTTGCCCTTGCCTTTGAATTCAGCTTCTCCACCAGTTTAATCTTCCTTCCACCAATTTTTCTTCAACCAAAATCCATTCCAAGTTTTCTCTCCAAAATTCAAAACTTAAAATCTTTCAAATAAAATGAATTACCTTATGCAATTTTCTCCCCCAAATTTGTCAAACCCCTAAAATGGACTCAACCACCAAACTTATTGCTAAATGAAGATATTTCATTTTTGCAAAATTATAAAACAATTTCTATTTCCAAGTGTAATTTGCATAATATTAATTTGAAACAAGATCTATTTTGGTAACCCAAATGCTAATTAAGTTTTCTTTCTCTCCACAAAATTGAATTTACCACATTGTAAAATCATTTTTTCTCAACTTTATTACAAAGACTAAAATGAAGGCATAATTCTATTTTTATTTAGTCCAACTAGCTAATGATGCCAACACAACTAAATCGATTTAATTTATCCTTATTAATTTAATTAGTCAATAAAATAACCTAATTCAAAATTAGATTACTTTATTAATTAATTAATCACTAATTCTCAACATTTCAATAAGACAAAACAATAATCATTTTTAAATTTCAAAAGCCATTGAATCCCTTTTAACTTGCAATTTTAAATACAAAGCCAAGGAGGAAACTAACATAAAATAAATGAACCCAACTAAAACCGATGACACACTATGGCTAGGGTGATGGTTTGACATAGAAAACCTAGTTACTATCTCCCAATTGATACCGTTGGTCAATGGACATGCTCAGACATGTGAAACCAGGTGGAGTCGATGTCCTGTACCTGCATCCTGCACACAAAATGAGTGTTGAAGCATGCATATAATATATAAAACACACCGAGTGATGTGATCCCTCCCCCTTCACCAATACAGTATAGCTAACTGAAACATCTAAAATCCATGATATAATCGAAAGTGTAAAGCATCATTAATTCACATACATGCTAATATAATCCATGACATGCAATAATAATAATGACCAAATAAAATACTATCACACCAAAACATAATGTTTACATCGCTTACAATTAGCGGTCAAAAGTAACCAAGTTCCATAAATAAAGTGATAACAAAATAAACATACATAGAGAAATATTGTTCGATCAAAAGAGCAAAATGGAGGGGTGTTACATTCTGACAATATCTCATTTTCCCGATTTCGATACTATATGCCCAAGTTATGCCAAAAAGAAAAAAAATACTCCTTGAAGGAAAATTAGGGCTAGGAGGGGGGAAAGAGGTTGTACAACTGTTGATGTTAGCACTTCATGAGCTTAAAATTGATCTTTTGATGGTCATCATCTGAAAAAATTGACCCTTCCTAAAAAAATAATTTTGATCACCTAAGAATCTGCATGTGCCAAAATTTGAGGAAGAATATTCTTGCGCCTTGGTTTGTTTGTCATCCAGTTGGATGCATGTGGCCGTTGTCATCAATGTTAGGGGGCCACTGTAGGCATGCTAACCTAGGATTAAGCGCCAATTATAGGGGATGGAGTGGCCACTAGAGGAAGGCCATTTCCACTATGAGGATGCTAGATAGTGAGTTGGGGGTTGTTAGGAGGAGGACCACCACTGAGAGGAGAGAGGGGGTCACTAGGAGGAGGAAGGAGCCACCAGTGGGAAAGGGCACTAGCTTGTACAGTGGTGCCTCCAGGTCCTATATGCATAGGTACCTATGGGTACGTCAATAAATGCAATCCACTTAAAACAAAAATTATGCCCCCCCATAAATCTTCTTAGGTTTTTTTTTGAAAACTTTTCTAGATTTTTAATTTTTTGAATTTAAAAAAAAAAATCAGAAAAATAATTTATTTTTTACCAGGCCGATAAATTTTTTCTCAATCTATGTGCAGATGGCTATACCGACAGTACAAGAATTTTTTTTTTCCTCAGAGATCAATTGTGTCCAAAATGGATGAATGAACAGGAATTTCTAGGGTTGTTGGGTGCTCTGATCATGATGGCGACATCCATTTTGTTGCAGAATGCACAAAAACAAATTCAAGGTCAGATCCCTCGAGGAACCCCAAATGTGCTCTACAATCAAATTTCTCCAAAAATATGAGAATGGGTTGCATATCAAGGCTTTGATACCATGTTAGAAACCAAGATCAAACATGAAAACTAGAAAATCCTTCCACAGAAGAGAAAAAAAAAAGAAGAGCTTTGCATGAAGATGTGCAATAATATTATTCATGAATTCATTAAATTAGATGAGATAATTTTCTTTATAAAAGCAATGTATGCATAACCCTAAAATGAAACCTTAGTGTGCACACTTAATAATTAATAAATAATTAATTATTAATGTTCCTGAGTTTATCTTAAGTAACTAAAGTGATAAGTTACTTAATTAATTAACCAATATGATGTAATTAATTAAGTGAAATAACTTATTACTCTAAAATATATACCAGATAACAAATGGTGAAGTCCCTAAGACTATGGAGTTTATAGCTGATTCTAGAAAACTCATTGTTGTTGGTAATGGTGGTCATGAGTCTCAACTATATATCTTCTCTCACTTTGTTAAGGAGGATGACTATGTACCTTGCACACCCCTGGGAAGTGTGGATAGTAATATTGGTCATCTTCATTTTTGGGTACTTCAGACTTATGTTGATACTATTCCTATTGCTTCAGAGGTTGGGTTTCCAACAAAGCATGCTATCTTTGATCCCTCAGATCTTGTTTTGTTAGATGAGCACTTAGTAGGAATCTTTGATTTATTTCTAGAGACTTATCTTGTAGATTTGGGAGATTCACTTGAGGGGATTTCTCTCCTCTTTGATATTAGTTGTAGCATGCCAGTTGATTAACTCAACCTTTTTTTTGGACGTTGAATTGGTTGTACCTTCTCTTGATCTATTGCATTTCCTAGTTGTGTTTGATCATGATCATGTGATGGATTGCTCTGTTTGGAGACTTACATCCCCTTCTTAGTTGGATATGGAGTGGTTCTTTCTTCATCTAGTGGAATTGTTTCTTCCTAAGGGAAGAGTTGTTGCTTACAGGCATTGGATCATCTTTTATTTTCATGCACACTTCATCTACAATGGATCTTCTTCATTATGGGGGGATATGATATCTCATATTTTCCCTCCTATGGGGGGGTCATTGATTGCATATACGTGATGTATTTTGTACTTGGGGGTGTGATTAAGTCCTTCATCCATGCATCTTTTTTTCTTTCTTTTCTCTCTTTTGGAGAGGGGTTTTTTCCCAAAGGTTTTTTTCATTTTCTCTAGTTGTGAGAGATTTCTTTGTAAATGGGTACCTAACATGGTTGTGTAGCTAGGACTCCTATTGCATTTTCTTGCATTTTTGCATCTTCATTCTCCCTAAGTTTCACTTATGGGGGGGTTTTAGATTATTTATGTTTTAACTTAGGTTAAATCTTTTTGATTAGTTTATTCCCATACTTCCCATACTAGGTGGTTGTTTACTCGATACCTATTTTTTCTTACCTTTATAAGGTGTACATTGTAAAATATGTAAACATCTCATTTTCAATGCATTTTCTCTTCGGTGAATTCTCTTCTCTCGTGCTTGTGAAGGTTTTTTCTATAGTTGGTCATCCAAGGTGTGCTGCTCTTAGAGTATCTTATTTGGATACAATAAACTTATTGTTTCTTTCTACCAGGTCTCATGCCCAACTGCCCACACTCTCCTTTGAAAAAAATTTCATCTATATTATATTTCAGCTCATAAAAGTCAATAAAAGAAATATATTTTTTATTTAGGACAAGGAATAATACACCACCAAAAACGAAAAGCAAAAGACCACAAGCATAATGTAAAAGTTAGCTAAAAATGAGGACAAGTTATTATAAGAAAGGTTGTAGATTTATTAATCAAGTGGTGGTTAGTAATAAAACCTATGGATAATGGAAACTTAATTACACTTAGATCAATCAATTTAATTATTGTAAGATTTAAGCAATAGTTATTTTAGTACATTCATGGAGTGTGGGGTTTGTCGGGATAGAAATAATTAGGACACTAACAAAGATTTTACTATTATCATTATCAAGATCTAAATTAACCAACGTTAATATATTTAAAGATTATGTCAATGGGATCATTACTAAGACTCTTGTGTAAAGCTGAAAATGAGGTAGTAGATATATACATATAAATATTTATGATTATTATTTCCTTCATTGAGATGGGGGTATTATCTTATTAATATATTTTGTGTATTATTAATGTAAATAGTATCTTCAAGGTCTTATCCATGAAAAAATGAGATAAAGTAGATTTTAGGGTGAAAAAATATAAGTTGCAAAAGATTTATTATATGGGCTTATTTTCTCCTTCATGGAACTAACCATAAATTAATTATTATATAATTTGCAGTGCTATATAAACAATCTATTAATCATCTAATGATGTTACTATCACAAATTCTCCTAAATAGTTTTATCTGCATATACATTGTATCAATAACAAGTAAATATGATTCAAAATTGGTTTATTGGTGAATAAGGAAGATTAATTTTGTACTTCACATTCACATTAATCTATGTGACCATAGAATCCATTTGTAGCATTATCATACTTAATGGTGTAATATTGATGTAGTCAGAGTGGGAATTTAAGTTTTATCTTGGTAGTAACCACTTCGTGTTGGGGAGGGAGTGATAACATTGGATATAATGTAAAAGAAATAAGTTAACTTGCAACACAACATTCCTAATGACATTAGTATCTGATCAAGTTTATCAATCTAGCATGACCCCAAATACAAATCTCTTCATTGTATTCAATGTTTTATCAAGGGATGTGTGTGGTGAGCTTCTTGCCCCTATTTGCTATCGCTTCCCTAGCCCCCTCTCTAGTGACGCATCCAAGACAACGTTGCATGAGCAACTTTTGAATGTGTGTTGGTTAGATGCAATGTTTAGCCATAGATAACTGTTATTAGTTGTTTGAATTTTTTTTATTGATTGTCTCATGTTCAAGTTGTGGGGTTTTATTTTTAGATAGGACATATTATTATAGTATTTTATAATAGTATAGTATAATATTGTTATATGTAATATATTTATATTATGTAATATTATATTATCATGATATACTTATAATATATTAATATATACTTATATTACATAATATATAATAAATAATATATTATAATATCATTATATACAATATTATAATATATTAATATAATATAATATAATATAATATAATATATCATGCTATATTATTATTATTATTTTTTTTAACATTATATTAGAATAATATGTAGCTATTATTATATAATATTATACAACTTATAATTTTTCTTTTTATTTGATCATTTTATTATAATAATATATATTATATACTTATATTGTATAATATATAATATATAATATATTATTATATATAATATATTTATAACATTTTTTTTGGATGAATGGGAAGCTATCTATATTAATTTAAATATAAAGATACATATTCAAAAGGACAGATGTGAAAAGAGCACACACCCCAAGAGTCCATCATGAAATGCCTAAGAAGGTGGGATCATGTATTTATGTTTTTTAATTATTTAATATACTGTATAATAATAATGTATATAAATATCATAGTATATATAATATATATTTTACATATACTATAGTGAATATTATTATAATGGCTAGTATCTTTGTAATGAATCTTGGAAGTATATTTATATGTTACCAATATTATTATATGTAAATCTAATATACTATTGTAGTATAAATTTATAATATTTTATATATAATATGTGGTATTGAATATATTGTATTTTTTATATATTATAACATTATTATACATAATATAATAGATCATTTATTATTATTAAATTTTAATTTTATTATAATATTATAAATAGCTCTTAGAAAATATTATGTTATATATATTATATATTATTATAATAAAATGATCAAATAAAAAGAAAAAATATATATATTATAATCATAGAAGTTGTATAATATTATATAATAAGAGCTTAAAATATGATTATGATATAATAATATAATAAAATTAAAATCTAATACTATAACATGATAATTTGTATTATATAATAAAATATAATATATTATATATTAATATATGAATATTACTTATTATATTATTTTTATTATATATGGTATTTGTTTATTATATTAATATAATATTATGTATTATAATGTATATAATATAATAATATCATAACTTTATAATATAAAATTATAATATTATATAGTATATAATATAATATATCTGGTTTGGAATTAAAGCCCTTCCTTTTGGAGGATTAGGAAATGCGATGTCCACTAATATGTGTAACAAAGTACAGTGGCTCATCCCTCCTGAGTAGGGCTGAGTCAAACTAAATTTTGATGGTGCTTCAAAAGGGAATCTGAGGCCATCTGGGGCTAGTTATATTGTCTGAACCTCCATGGGTTTAATTTTGGAGAGATTGGCTTAGTCCCTCCTGGATGGTACCAATAATGTAGCTAAATTCCAAGCCCTTCTTCTTGGACTAAATCTTTGTAAGGAACTTGGAATTAAATAATTGGTGGTGGAAGGGGACTCAACTTTGGTTATAAATGCTCTTAGAACCAAGAAAATTCATAATTGGCATTTGAGAGTTTTTTTGGAAGCAACATGAGCAATTAGGGTATTTTGAACAAGTGATGTTCAATCATATGCTGAGGGAAGCAAATACTGAAGTTGATGTTTTATCAAACATGGGAGTAATTCATCCTAGTTTCAAAGAATGCAGTCTTGTGTGAAATTAAACACTATGCATGGTAGTGTGGGCCCCCCTGTTCCTTCTCTCCTTCACCCACTCTCATGGATGGGTGATTTGGCGGAAGACATGGTGGGGAGTGCATCAATATTGGGGTGTGAAGGATATTAGACATGTGGAATGGCCACATCTCTTCTTCATTTTTTCTTGCGGTAGCCCAAAGTATATGGTTCTAGTGGTTGTTAGTAGTGGGTCTAAGTCAGCTCAAAAAGGGAACTTCAAGGAGGTGGCTATCATTTTAGTGATACATGATGGCCTTGCCAAATGGTGAGGCACAAAGGGTACAAAGTTTACGGTAGATCATGCAAATCGTCTTGGTGGTAGTCATTCTTTATTACGAGATGATGCCTAGATTAAAGCTTTTTTTTGGAGCACGAAAACCACATGCAAGGAGAGATTACCTTGCATTTCCATGATTCCTCACACGTGTTTCTTGGATCATCCTTGTTGATTACGGGCTTTATTAATGTTGGTGGGTGGTGGTAGTTCATTTGTGTCCTTTTTGAAATTGGATCGGCCTTGTTGATTACAATATTTATTAATGTTGGTGGGCGGTGGTAGTTCATCTGTGTGCTCTTTGAAATTTGTTTCCATTGGTTGTCTTTGTGCAAGTGGCTTTTTGGCTAGGGTGGCGATAATGGCAAAATTGAGCCATTCAAAGTTCATCATTTAAGTCTCAGTGGAGGGCCTGGAATGTTTTGGTGTGGAAATTTTTAGTCTCAGTGGAGGGGCTGGAATGTTTCAATGTGGACACTCCTATTTCTTTGGTGGCGATGGAGAGGCAAGTATCATTCACAGAAATCACCAACCAATGGCTTAAGCACATTCTACTCGTGTGTGATTTTTTGGTCTTGGTAGCAATCAAAATGGTTTTAGGAAAGGGTCACTTGGATAGAAAGGAGTACGCAAGGGATAATTCTTGCATATCCTCATAGTTCTTGGCTGCTATTCTAGACAATGCAGTGTCCAAGGCGAATGCTAGAGAATTGATGGCGAATTTATTTTGTGGAGACTTTTGGGTAGTCTAGAGGAGACCTTGAAAGTAGCCTTCATGGGAAAAGGGATTTTGTGTCCCTCCGACTTGGAGCTCTTGTGGAATATAGATGAAGTAGTGAAGGTTTATCCCTTTCTCTTAGATTTAAAGGGGACTGAGCTTATGAGGCAAAAGATGGCCTCGACAATGGCTGTTGAATTTCTAAAGTGAAATATAGGGTTGGTGGCAGAGGAGGACTTGGATTGGGTTGAAGACTTCTCTACGTTTGCAAATTTAAACAGGTTCCTTTGAGGTTCGGCCTTGTGTCTAAAAGTCTCTAGTTTTTTTGTTTTAATTATGGTGTCAGGTTTTGTAGTGGGTAGGGTGGCTATCAATTTTTCTCTAGTTGTAGAGTGTTTCTTGGGGTGGTAGGGTTTAGTTTCTCTGATGATTTGGTGGATATTCCTTGCATTGCCACATTACTTATAATATAACATCATATATATATATTTGAAAGAGCCCTAAAACCTTTTACAAATTGAAAGATAGATAGTATAATAATATTATTATATATTATAATATTATTTTAGATAATATACTATAATATAAATTTATAATATTATTATATAATAAATAATATTACTAGTTCTTAAGATAATCCCTCTTCTCCTATATCTCATTATCGTCCCTTGTGACTACTCTTTCTACACTACTACACAATTATATCTTAAAATAGAAATTCCCAGCCATAAAACCAGGAAATAGTTGTCTGTTAGGGTGGACAGTTGGTGACTCCCTCGCACTAGCATTGGTGCGGCCTTATCCTGCCGGCATAATAGCAATCTTACAACTACTTTGAACCAGGACCATTGCATTTAGAGACCTACAATAATCTCACTGGTGTACATTGCAGGCAATGGTGAAAGAAACAAAATATTGAATGTGGTCAAGATCAACAAGCACGATAATCCCCAGTAATGCATAGTCCATACCCATTCCCATTCTTCACCTTGCACTTCTGCCCTGCTCCATAGCTCACAGAACAGTTGATCACAACATCATATGCTGGGCAATATTTACAACTATTTGTCACCATTACGAATTGCATATATACTCCTCCAAAGTCCTCTGAACGTGATATCAGATCCTCAAACTTGAATCGATTGTTCGGCCCAGTTGGAACTGAATAACAAGATAACAATATTCAACAACCACAACGTTGCTCATTAATCAAAACATCAAAGATCTTCAATTAACAGTAAATTGAAGTGATAAAGGACTAACTTCGGTACCTTAACGAAATTGATGCCCAGATGTGAAGTTGGAGTTCAAGTCATGAGTTAAATTTGGCAAAGTCTCGAGAGTTTACTGAGAAAGCTGCAAAGAAGATAACAATTATTAAATAAAAGAGAACGTAAGGGTACCCCATACTCAGTTTGAACGAGATGATGGTCGCACAGAAATTTGACGAAGAAGAGAGAATGGAGCTAGTCCTAAAACGTTTTTTGCCAGGTCGTTCCTTCACGGGTCATGTTTAAGCTGCTCCGTTACCACACGGCCACCGAAATGCTCCGGTGTCATGCTTAAACCCCTCTTTACGGCAAGGGTTTGGTGGTCACCGCTGAGCAGATCGAGAACACCACCTCGAGGAGGTTGCGTTGTGGCGGTGCTGCATCGATGTCGCTTTGGCGTTCGGTAGGAAATCTGACTCATTGCACAGTGGTGACGACCAAACCCTTTGCCATGAAGATGAGTGGGTAAGCAATCGTCGGCGGTGAGGATCTGGTAACAGAGCAGGTTAAGCATGAGCAAGGAAGGTAACGTGGTGTTCACCACCGCCGGGTCCATCCTGTCTTTTCCTGTGGACGAGACCGCATTGACATGAATATAGAAAGCAGGCTGGGAGCCCGTCCGCACGGCATCCTGATCTGAACCAGCTAATCTGTGCTCCAAGAAGAAAGAAATTAGCACTCTCGGGAACAAAGGCAATAGAGCAAAGATTAATGTGTGCAAGAGTGTAAAATTCCTTGCAGATCAGAGAAATAATTATCAGACCAATTTTCATTAACCAACTTCAATCCTATTCACTGTTGATCAATGCATGGATTTACAACTATATAGCCACCCGCAAAAAAGGAAATTGTGGTGAAAGGCAGACTTAACTGCTGTTGCTCCTACGGTGATAAGGGCGGTGAAAGCAAGCAAACTGCAGTTTGCTTTAGCTAGCTTAGGGTACGGTCCCATGGAGGGGGGCTTCCTAAAAAATTTCAGCAGTGCTGCTAAGATTTTTTAGGAATATTTTAAAGATGGTGGTCCCATGAATTCAATTTTGCAATTCAGCTTAAAAGATTGAGCTCCAAAAATCAAGGGACTAAGTGGAGTAATTTGATAAAAATTAATAAAAAAATAAAAATTCTCTCAATTTTTAGGATTTTTTAGGAATTTAAAATTCAAAGTGATAGACAAGTGGCAGAAAAAATTCCTAAAAAATCCCTAAGCTGTAGGGGTAATTTCTAGCCCCACCTCAATTTCACCCGCTGAAATTTGCAGTCCTAAAAGGTAGGGGCTGCAATTTTTCAGGAGGAGATTCCAATTAATCCTGTAGCATAATTTTGTTTGCTCCATGGGACTGCTTGATCCATGAAAATAGAAGCCCAAGCCGCTCCATGGGACCATACAGTTATTGTTGGAAAATAAATCAAACGGTTGTTGCTTTAGTTAGCAACATGCATGTCAATCATCGTATGTTGTTGACGGGCTGTTGTTGCTTAGATAGCTTAGTTCATGAAAACTAACATGGATGATTGATGGATGTCAATCATCGCATGTTGTGAACAGGCTGTTGTTGCTTAGACAGCTTACCGCATAGTTCTATGGGGGGACTTGGCCTTCTATTTCCATGGAGCAGGAGGTCCTATGAGGAAAAAAAAATTGTGCTATGGGATTAATTGGAATCTTTTCCAAAAAAAATAGGAGCCCCTGCAGTATAAGAATGAATATTTCAGGTGGTGAAATTGGGGTGGGGCTAGAAATTGCCCCTACAGCGTAGGAGTTTTTTATGCCACTTGTCTCTTATCTAAAATTTTCAATTCTTATTGGAAAATAAAAATGAGAGAATTTTTATTTATTTATTATTTTTTATAAAAGCACTACAATTCATTCCTTAAATTTTGGAGTTTAAAATTTAAAGCAGAATTGCAAGATTAAATCCATAGGACCAAGAACTTAAAAATATTCCTAAAAAAGCTAAGCAGCATACGCTGAGATTTTTAAGCCCCCTCCATGAGACCGTACCCTTAATTCATGAAGACTAACATGGATATCAATCATCGCATGTTGTTAACAGGCTGTTGTTGCTTAGATAGCTTAATTCACGAAAAGCATGTTGTTAACAGGCTGTTGTTGCTTAGATAAGCTTCATCGCATGTTGTTAACAGGCTGTTGTTGCTTAGATAGCTTAATTCACGGATTCTTGATTTTTTGATTCTTGATTTCTGCTGGGTATATAAAAACAATTGAGGTCGGAAAGCAGTTTTAGGCTTTCTTGATCCTGGCAGTTAGAAATCCCATCAGTTAGAGATTCCGGCAGCTTATCGTAATTTGAGGGCAATGTCTATCGGGACCTAGAATGCACCCATACATGCATCCTCATGCATGATGGGCATCACGGCGGTTCGGTAACTCGAGTATTGCCCGTAAACGCAGACCGAAGTAACGCAGTTCATTTATTGGATTAATTTAAAGTTACCGAAAATGAATGCGGTTTGTTTTTTCCGTTTTGCTATTAATGCATATGGGATATTTTATGATTTTCAAATCCCGCCAACATTCCTACTTTTTCATTAGTCGGGGGTGAATTTATAGTGGGGAGTGGATTATTGAATAAATGTTTATATATATATATATATATATATTTAAAATTTGGTTTAAATTTTTTAATTCATCTGAAAATAATAATATAATTTTTACTTTTATTCAACATATATATTTTAGATTATACATTTTAGATTTTTTAAATTCATTTAAAATATAAATGTAAAAAATAAAATTAATTTTTAATATATGATTAAATGAAAATATAAAAAAATAAATTTCATTTAAAACATTAATATAAATATAAATATAAAAATTAATTGACATCCAATTTGTTATGTAAAATAGAAACTGTAAAATACATTATGTAATATAAAATATAAAGTTAAATGTTGAATTATAAATCTAAATTTTTTTCTTCAATAAAATATAAAATATATATCTCAATAAAAAATATAGAATACAATAAATATAAAATTTAACAAACAAAATATAATTTAAAATATAGAATTAAATGTAGAATATAGTTAATTGTGAAATCTATAATCAATGAAAAAAAATATAAAGTAAATTATGGGAAAAACTATATATTTGTAAATTTAATAGAAATAAATCTAATATGATTTAATATTGTATATGTTTTTATTTTAATATGGATTTAATTAAAATATTTATATTAGTCATTTATTACTTTATTTTGACTATATAATTATCAAATATACGTTATGTAATTAACTAGCAATAGCACCTTAGTGTGAAATGGGTATGCCCAAGCAGTGTGGAATGTTAATTAGGAAATTTTTTGTCTATTTTTTTGTATACATTTGTGCAATACATTAGGTCAATTGGTAGGCCATTTGGCAAATGATATTTGTGCAAAAAAGGTCTCAACGGAGAAATGATAGCTTCAAATCAACTATGCATCCACTTATAGGATCCAAACATGACAAACAAAGCCTCTAAATTAAGATGATAATAAATTTCCATGATTTTCCAACTAGATAGTAACATTCTATTTCCATTTGTAATGCTTTTTTTGTCAATTTGATGAAAATTTTTTGTTTCCATTTGCTACTAATATTTCAAAATCAAGGTTTCTCTCTAACATATTAACACACATATAGTTTTCTATCTGTGTAATCCTTGAACCTCCTCTAGATTCATGTGCTAGTTAATATCAAGAAGTATTTTACACCAACAATAAAGAGTGGAAAGACATTCTACAATAATACACATATATTAAAAAATCATGTTATATCTTAATTTGACACTCATTTAAATATCAAAATATTAATATTTAATAATAACATAATATTTAACATATAAAATTTATATTTTCATACTCAAATTAATATTTCTTAATTTTTGTTTTATATATATTTAAGAATATTTATACTATTTTAATATCATCAAAATTAATTTGAAAAAGTGAATATTTAACAATACTATAAAATACAAATTCATTAAAAAATAGATATTACAAATTTTAAAAATCATAGTCAATACCTAAAAAGGAATATTTAGCAATACTATAAAAAGCAAATTCATTAAAAAGTGAAAATACTGATTTTAAAAAATCATAGTCAATACCTACCACGACTTTGAATAAAATTTAACATGTTGCAATTGAATACAAATCATTTCATATAAAGAAGTTCAATGCATACTGCTCAGTTAGTTGTTTCATCATTGACGCATGTTTAATTCAAATGTTGAAAATCTATAACCAGTAACATTGTGGACTTCATTTTCAACCGGTAAACTAGCTGAAGAAAAGCAAATTCAAATTGCTTGAGCAAATCGCTATGCTCCACCTCCCATGGTCCCTCACCAAATGACAATGAAGCGGTGCATGAACAGTTTTTTCTCTGATGATCCATCAATACACCTGTCAATTGCAGTCAAGAAAAACCTATCAATGGCATGGATCGGAAGGTACTTGGAAAACGGCAGAGCTGACACCTATAATATTCCTTAGCCAAATCTACAGCTATCTTAACCTAAATTTAGGGTTTGTAGCGAGGGTATGGTGTGCTACTTGGCATTTCAGGGCTTCTCCTGCCATGCTTTTAACTATTAATATAATTGTAATATGTTTTTATTCAAATATCTATTAATATAATTATTTTTTATTTATTTTTAATTTATTTTCATTACTATCTACTAATTTTTACTTAAAGGAGGTTCAAGGATTACATGGATGGAAAACTACATGTATGTTAATATTTTAGAGAGTATGTGTTTATGCATGGATGCACTGCAAATTCTACTTGCATGTGGTCCAATTAAAAAATTAATAATAAATCTTCAAATAATGGAATGAAATAAACTTAGACATCTAGATTTTTCCCTTAAAAAACATCTACATATTAAATCACATTAAATTGTGTGGATCACATCTACATATAACTATGATGAATGGTCCTAGAGTAGAGATTTTCTACTAGATCTTGTTTACTATCTAGTTGATATTTGATTTAAATTACACAAAGATATTATGCAATAAATTTAAAGTGTGTAGTAAATTGACACTCATATTGGGATTTATGCCTAGTTAAAAGTATTGATAAATATCACGAGCCTAAGATTTTATATAACTATACCACCTGGCATAACTCTAGGGATGTCAAAGATTAAGTCAACGAATTATTACCAAACTAATCAAATTGTGGCTCTATAATTGAATAGATTTCTAAGAATGGACATGCACTATTGCATTATCATATAAAATCTAAGTTTCTCCATAAAATTGGATGCTTATATTAAATCTAGTAGTTTAAAGATGTGTCTTGGGCCAACATTTTTAAGCTACACAAACAAGGATACATTAGAAAGTGGTTATTTTAAACTCTTAAAGACCTCAAAAATAATGAACAAACTTTGATGTTTATGAGTCAAGAAATTATGATGGTGTTGATTCATGAATGCATTAATTTATGTATTCATTGAAAAGTAGGATAGACACATTGAAATAGAAACCTACATGAAATAGAAAACATACATTAATATTTATTTTGTAAGAGAAGTAGGGACAAAAAAATATAATGCTAGAAATGGTGGAAATGTCACTTGGGAAGCACATTAGTAGATGAATAGAAACTGAAAACTAGAAAAGATGAAAGTGGAAAATGATAAAAGAATATAAAATAAATTTCTTAGGTATGAAAGCACTAAATGTTAAGGTAGAAGAACTTATCCATGCATGTGTTGATTTATAGAAGTGTTGATTCACAAAATCATGGATTTATCTATAGAAGCACTAAAAACATAAAGAAAATGTGCTAAACTATGTTGGAAAAATAATGTAACAAAAAAAATGTTATCAACTAAAAATAAGATATTATAAAATGATAGAAATGATGAACTAACAAAAGGATGTTATATAATGGAGCAAAAATGTTAGCAAATTAGCAAAAAAAGAAAAATAAAAATAAAAATAAATAAAAAAAAAAGACTAAGAACATGTAAGTACTAATTTATGTGCAAAAGCATTGAATTATCTATAGAAGTTCTAAAAAACAAAGCAAAAGTGAAGTTGCAAAAACACACAAACAAACTCATAGAAAATTAAGAGAAATGGTGCAATTAGAAGATTCGGTGTGCAATAGTGAAGGAGGTAGGGACACTTGTCAGATGATGGTGAGTTTAGATTTTAATATGTGTGAATAGATTAATCAAAAGGATTCAAATTTGATGGATTGGGGATATTGTGGAAGTAAATCTAAGTACTCAATAGTGGTTTGCAAGTGTGGGATTTGTTTAGGGCTCAAATCTCACACTATATGTAGCCTGTTAGCTAATTATATATTTATTTTGCATTAAGTTTATTATATTATCTAATATGTTGAATCCCCTCTTTATGTCTTTTTGAGATCTTATAAGTGATAATTTCAATATGTATGTAATTGCCAATGAGTCACAAAGGAAACAAATGATGATGCAATCTTAATATGAAGAAGAATTATTTCCTTTGTATTGTAAATCAAAGAATAAATTGTGAAACCAATCGTTGTAGTGTACACAAGCCTATAGGTATAAAAATATATTATTTTAAATAATAATTACAAACATGCCTCACAATTACGAATGCAAGTATACACAAGAAAGCATTAAGTGAATTCTACTAATCAAATGATCTAAGTAGTACATAAATCAGTCTCAACATTGAATCAATTAATAAATAATGATATAATTGGGCTATGAATCTCATTTATAATTATATTAAGTATAATTAGGCCATTAATCCAATTGTGTAATTATACTATGCAAATCAAAATTATAGTATACAAATGATGTCTCTATCTTGAATTTGCAAGCTACTCCCTTACAGTGTCATCAAAACCTGTAAATTACATAATTTATTTATTAAATTTGTATAAAATTTAACCATTCAAAATTTTTAGAAAATAATTTCATAATTTATTTACCATTTGTAGTTTGCATTGCATCAATTATTGTTTGTATCTAGTTAAGATCAATATAAAATGGTTACATATGTTGTTCAGAGTTTTGTTGATAATCTAAAGCTACAATGACATGCACATTAAATAAATCAACATAGATAAAGAGGTAACTATAAAAATACACGTAGTTAATATAAACAATATTAACATTCTTAACTGATTGAAATGGCATGTTGAAATGTATGTGCGGGGATAACACTAAGATTTGATGGTTGACTTCCAAAAGTTGAATATGGTATTTATTTTATTGTATGTACAAAAGTGGTTAAAAGTAGGAACAAATCAATATTCTATTTAATGAATGAACACATTTAATATTTTGAAAATCACCATCTATAATTTGTATGCCGTCTATTTTTGTTTGGTTTAGGTCAATAGAAAAGGGAAATCGATGTTGTTGATTATTCTCTTCATCACCTACAACTATATGTTGTTCACTATTTTTTGATCATCTAAAGTTGCAATGGCATGTGCATAAAATAAATCAACATAGATATAGAGATAAGTGTAAAAATATAATATGTAGTTAATCTAAATAATATTAAAATTCTTAATTACCTAAAATGGCTTGTTGAAAAGTTTGGGTAGGGATAACACTAAGATTTGATGGTTGACTTCCACAAGTTGAATCTACTATTTATTTTATTGTATACAAAAGTAGTTAAAAGTAGCAACAAAGCAATATTCTATTTATGAATGAACACATTAAATAGTTAGAAAATTACAATCTATAATTTGTATAGCATCTGTTGTTGTTTAGTTTAGGTCAATAGAGAAAGGAAATCAACATTGTCAAGTATTCTCATCATCACCTACAACTATAATGCCATATTATTATCATGTGAAATAAGAAGAGTTATTACTATGTAAAATATGTAAATAAATAATTTTGAATAAATATACTTACTCTGTTGTTGTCTAATTATAACCCTTTCTTCTTCTATTGCTATGCTTGAATACTTGAAGAGATTTTTTCTCTTTTGCTTTCTACCACTTGTACTTGGGAACTAAAATTATTCATGGTCCTCAACTCTTTCATTCAAATCTTTATGAATGGCATTGGCTCTTTGACGAATGGAATGGAATTTGCACAATTTGCTTGGACTAAACCATGGTGATATTCATTTTATAGGAATGTTCTCTAAGCCAGGGATTGGAGTAAATTTGGAAGAGGAAGCAAAATATGCATGGAGATATTTTCTAAAGCTCTCAACACATTTACTAAAAATAAGTTTTTCATCTACTTCTCTTGGCAAATTTTGGAGTAGTCAATTTAAATAGTCAATGGAATTGTGGAAGTTATCATTGGAAGAATTTGAGGGTTTCCATCCATCTATAGTAGAAATAATAATGATAAAGTCAAAATATATTAAAAAAACTCATAATATTTCATTAATAAAATGGTTATAATAAAACTTACCAGTTCATTGGTCTTCATCAATGACAAACACAATCACATTTTTTTTCTTGATGGAATACAACAATATTTAATTAGAATAATAATTAACTTAATTTAAGAACCATAAAAGGTAATAAACATTTTATTACAATGATTCAATCAATATTACCTATGGTATTATTTTCATGACTAAACATCTCTTTGGAATCATCAACCAATGGAGTAAGATCGCCTGTAATTCAGTATGATGACTTTAGTTTGTTTTTAGGAAAAAATATATTAATCAATAAAAAATATAATATTGTAATTCAAATGACGCTTATCAACAACTTTATCATGCCCAATTGTTATGTTTCTCTTTACGAGATCTAAAATTTTCAATACATGTTTGCATTTGTTTCCCTTTATTGCCCATTGGCAATCACACACATGCAAATTTGGCCCAAATTTTCTGACAAGATACCATTTCATTAGAATAGATTCACTTCTTATCTTATATGTGTTAGGGAAAAGATCATATGAATAACAATTTGTATCTAGTATTTTTTTGACCTCTCTGATGCAATTTTTAATATCTTTCTTTTTTGAAGTTAGTCAAAAAGCCAGATAACTGAAAATGTCTTTTATTTTTATAAAATGGCTCTACCTTATGAAGAAGTGTATGGATAAGCCAATCCATTCTCCTTGTGCATTTTTTAGCATGATCACTTAGATAATGACTCTTGATGTGGAAGTGGTAAGACTCTATGGAAGCATTGGTTTCTTGATTTGCATGAGAGAAGTTTCAAAAGATTTTTTCCCACATTTCTATACAAACAAACATAATTATGTCTTAGTAAACACAAAAAAAAAAATGAAATAATGTAAATACATAAGGAGAAAGTATGAATTTGAAAAACTTACCAATACAAACCTTGTCGTGACACCAAGTTTTTTGAAAACAATCAATGAATTTCTTCTCTTCTTTGAATTCCTCCATGAAATTTTTTATTAGCTAAGTCTAGTGATGTCTTCATTGTCACTCACTGCATACATTATCTCACCTAATATATCAAATGTATGTTTGTTCTAACATCCTTATTGTTGGCATATCTAGATTATAAAAGAAAATATCAATCTATGTAATTCAAACATGTAATAATTTGCATACATTACCTAAATTTTTACTTACCTATACACATTTTTTAGCCATTCTCTACATACATGCCAAATACATAGAAGCACTCAACAATTCAAGGATAATCTACAAGTTATATTATAAAATTTGATAAGTAACATTGTAGAAAAATGAAATGTTAAATTGAAACTAGTTAAACTTTAAAATATGAAAGATGTATTCTTTAAAAATAAATATTCATATATTGTAATGAGTTGAATTTAATTTAAATATAGAAAGTAAGGTCAATAAAAACCTGATGGCTTCAATTTCTGCAATAGCATCATCTATCTTGAATGCATTGATGTGCCAATATTCTTTACATCGTTTCCCTTGTTTATAAACTTCTTGTATCCATTCATTTATATCTTTAATTTTATTTCTCAAGGATATGGCCCATGTAATAGGTACACCAGCCTCTTGTTCATAAAAGAAAAGTAAGGTATATAATTGATACTACACATGAACAAACCATCCATAAAGTAATAATTTAAATAAAATAAATAAATGATTAAATTAAAATCCATAAATATAGTTAGCATTTTTTCTTCTTACACCATATTTGTTTGTTGAGAATGTTGAATCCATTGCAATAATTGAGCTGTGTCAATATTTCACCATCATTTCACACATCCATGGTGTTTGGATGCCTATGATAAAAGGAAAAAATTTCATGTTGTTTGGTATTTTGGGTACGTGCAAGAGCATGATGGGCCAAAAAGTGGCAATATTATGGGTATGTGGCTGACGACTATCTTTTTACCCAAAATTGATGAAACAAAAAGGGTTTTTAAAGGAGATTCTTGGCTTTCCATTGATATAAATTATGCTTTGCTTTGAATTTAATAAGTAATTATTATTCATTTTCTATTCAAATTTTGAGTAAAGTCCTGATTGGTAGGCTAATTAAAAAACATCTATAGCTTTCAAACAGTATCACATTTTTTGAATCCAAAACATGTGTCACATTGTAAGCTTTTCATACTATAGGATTGAAAAAAATATATATATTTCATGAAGTTTTGACCAAGTTAAGGTGGTCAGACATACAAGTTTTTATATTTTTTAAGAAGTTGTAATAAAAAATTCATAGTTAATTATTTACTTGGAAAAAAATTACAAAAAAATATGCATCACATTGGGGCATGATTCCTCTACTTATATCTAAAATCTTATAAAAAAAAATTATTATTTTATTGTGGTTAGGATGGTTAGATAGACACCTACTTCTTATTTTTTCCCTGAATTTTAAGTACCACTGCATTGAAATTTCAAATTATCCCCATATAGATTTTTTTATTTTTTTTAAAAATATAGTAGTTTAGAAACCACATTCAATTTTCTACAAATTCTATTCTTACCTATTTTTGAAATAATATAGATAACTTATTAAAAATTTACGTCAAGCTGCCTAACTTTGATTTTTTTAAAAAAATTTGCCACTTAATGGCCTATTTTTTCCATGATGATCCTACACATACCCTTTTATAGTAGAGGAAATTATCTTTCTCTTCTACATGCCACAAGCTGAAACATTTTGCATCATCTTCATTCTTTTGGGACTAAATGGAACACACTCTTTTCCATGCATTCAACAAATATTTTCTCAACAAAAATTCATCTCTCTTATTCATCATCTCAGTCAAACCATGGTCTAAGTAGTGTTTTTGACATATTGTGTCAATCCCCACACCCATTAACAATAAAGATTCAATATGTGATTTACATTAATTTGATAACCTTGGTGCAAAACTACTCCTTAGATCACCAGAAGGATCATCCCTTCCATGAAAAAAATCACCATTGGAATCATATTGGTTCCACTCATTGTATCTAATTATTGTAACATGTACTCTACCATACATGACCCTAACATGAAAGTGGGTACAACAACCCATTTTTGGGGTAAACCTTCATATTCTTTTCTTGTTTTCAATTTTTTTTCTATTATCCTTAGGACCAAAAGCACACCAATTTCAATATTATATTAAATAATATAATAATATGTCTGATATAATAAATTGTTGAATAATATTGTATTTATATAGATATATTTATAAGATGCCAACTCACTCAAAATATTTTTAAATAAAATGAACATTTAACAAGGGTACAAGAGAAAAAAAATGGAACTACAATGCAAATTTGGTGGTACACAATTGAAAACACATGTGAATCATAGCAATAGAGGATAATTGGTCATCAATGAGCTGCAAAGAAATAATCAATCTTAGAAAACTTTGAATGACACAAAAACCAAGGATAAACACATATACTTAAAACCACAAAACACCATAAATGCTCCACAACATATAGGGTGAAAAGCACTAATGTGTGGAAACCTAATATGTGCTCAATTTTGTAAAAAAGGAAAGCCACTTCGACCTTGCAACGAAGTGGATACCTCGGGACATTTGGTCAAGTTGCCCAGGTCAAGTCCACACAATAGAATACCTTGTGGAAAAAGAAGGATCACTCAACCCCATGAGAAATAAGGGCCATTAAACCCTACATGTTGAAAATGTCCCTTTCAAGTCCTTGGGTACATGGGAATGCCATCCAAATTGATGATGATAGAGTGATCGAAGCAATCACAAACAAATTTTTCTGAGTATGGGGTATGAGACAAGTGAGTAATTGGGAATATGGTCCATACAACATTCTGGAAGAAAGGGATCATCTAACCAACCCTAAAATATATGTAATCATTCAAAAAATTGAACTCAAAGGATAATTAGGATGTAGAACCAAAATAAGAAAGCATCAAAAACAAAACTAATATAAAGCACACTAACCTAAAACCAAAAAGTGATAAAACCAAGAAAAGAAAAGAGGGTCCTTGTTTTAATGGGATATGTGTGTAAGGGACAATAGATGTGACCTCCTTTCCACCTCATACCCATTTTAAAAATCATTCCAATAATCCTCCATGGGAAGTTCATGAGTCATCCTCTTATTGATTTTTTGTGAAGTCTTCTCACTAGGTCATATTTTTTCTTTCCAAGTTTAAAATTTGTAATCTATATGCTTTCAATTCCTCTTCTACCCCTTTATCATGCTTCAATGAATTGTATTCATATATTCCCATAAAAATGGGGATCTTTATTCTTCCTTTCTTAAGAGCTTGAAGGAAAGCTTCATAAGATTCAATTACTTGTCTTGAGAACTCCACTAGCACTATTTTATTTGTTGGGTACCTAGTCATAGTCTAGGGTTTACGTATGAATCCTTCAACCCTAATATAAGTAAACTTTTGAAATTAGATGTACCAATATCCATAGTACCTCATTACACTTTGTGTGTCAAAATAGATTATTTTGGATTTTATCTCCTTTGATGGTTCTTACCAACTTCGTGGAAAATACATCATTAACTATCATATAGTGATTCAAATATTCTTTGGCTATTATCTAAGGGTGGTGTTAGTATACAAAATTTTATCTTGGAGCACTTCCCAATACTAAAAATTTTATTTAGCGTTGAGAATCTACCTTTATTGCATAGTGAACCATACATTTTATGAAAGGTATATGTGCTTCTCTTGTAGTCTTAGGACCTTTCACCTAAAAGGAGAGAGATAGACCCTGAAAATTGATGTCGTTCACTCAATATAAGGTATGTATGATGAAATTAAGACTAAATGAAATGATTTCAATAAAACTAGATGATTAAATTGATTGATTAAGTGTGCAAAACCTAAGAAATGTAACTTGTTTGAACACCTAGAAATGTGAACAAAATTGAATAGAAATGGATGAGATTGAAAGTGTGCACTTATAATATGGATGGAGACTATAAATGGCTTCTGGAATGGTACTGTTGTTGAATTCTAGGCCTAGTGAGACTCATTTTCTACTTTGGGTGAATTAGTCCCAGTTGTGTAAAACTATTCAGAAGCTTGTTTCAAACAAATGGGTGTCTAAAAATGTAGAAAACCAAAAGATGACCTAGATGTGAGACTCATTCTCCACCCATGCTAAATGAATCCACTTTTTAATTTTTTAATATTTAAAGGTGGAATCCAGAGCTTTCGGTTTGCATTTTCTACTTCTCTAGGTGTCTGGTTCTAAAACTGTCAAATTTGGGCTTGAAAGTGACTTTTTGTGGGTATTTTGACTTATACAATGAAGAGATGACTTAAATAACCTTACAAAGAAATCTTCAATGTTTTCTAAGTCTCTAAATTGCCTAAATCTGCAAACACACAAGACAAGAAAGAGAAATGTTGGATGTTAGGGCATCAGAGTTTGCCTTGGTCAAACCCCTTTTAGGTAATTAAACCAAAATGAAGAAAGAATGTATTGAAACATGCAATAATAGGGTTGATTAACTTTCTGTGATGATTGATCTTGAATGTCTAAAAATTTCTATCTTAATGACTTGAAATGATGTAACCCTAACTTGCTCAAGAGTTGAGATGGAAGAGTGATGGATGAATGATGAAGAATAATTATGATTTACAGTTTAGAAACTTGATTTTATAGGGAATTCACCTTATTTTCCCATTAATTGGATCCCTAAGGCTGACATGTGAAAATAATAAACTTAAATTTCAAAATTTTCCACTCAAAGTTCAAAATTGAGCCAAATGGGACTCTTTCACTACCCATGGTGAATGGGTCCCACTTGGATGGGAATGTTTCATGATGGATGGAGATTGGGTCCCACAAGGTCCATTTTGATAGCTAGGATACTTATAAGTTAAGAAATAAGGTCTATATTGTGAACTTGTCAGGTATTTCATCAAATTATGCATTGAGATGAATAGTATGGGTTAATAGGGGCCTATTAATGATGATGTGAAGGTCAATTAGGGCTTGGGGCACAAAATTTAATGTGAAAGTGTGATTAAATACTCTTTACAATACTAAAATGAGGTCCACATAGCCTAGAAAGGCATAAGAACCAATATGAATGTGCAAGACACATTACAACGCTAGTTTAACATTAAGTTATAAGTCTTCTAGATTGATTTGATAATGCTATTAAACACGTTTTATAATGTTCAATTAAGGGAAAATAATTTCATCAAGTCTAGAAAAGTGTGAAAGTCCTTTACAACACCTTTACAAGACATCGTTAAATGCATTTGAAAGGGTCCAATAACTAGTGTGGATGTGAAAAGAACCTCACAACATTGAATGAAGGCCTCATGAAGTCCAGTTTATCATCAATTATTCACAAAATCAAGCAAGTTTCCTTTTTTCTATGGTACATTTAGCCCCCACTTTAGCGAGAGGATGAACTACTTCAAACTCACACTAAAGTAGACAATCAAGAGTGATTTGACTCTATAGATGTAGATGACAAAGAATGAAAAAGATCAAAGGAGATTGTACAAGCCCCTAGGGTCTAAGATCCTAAGTGAAACCATCAAGATACATAATCTTGCGATGGAAAGAACTAGGAGAAAAAGAAATGAAAGTGAGGTGGATCAAGCTTCAATCATTTGTCCAGCTAGTTGTGGATTAGATCTAGGTTTGTTTATTTCTAAAATAAAATGCATACTCACTCTAATGTGACAAAAATATTGGCTCTCCACTGAGTGATAAATCCCAAAGGTTTACTCACTTTGGGGCCACAAAACTTTTGGTTGTCCATAGGATGAGAAATCCCAAAAGATGAGACAAATACAGTTGATATGTTCTCACAAACACACAAGTGGCTATGGGGAAAATTCATGCCTTAGAATGATCTTTCTCACTCAAACCATGCCAAAGTTATACCTCCTAATAACTTTAATAAGGTGCCACAATGAAAAATTATTTTTGAGCTCTATGATGTAAGAAAAACTTTGTATGCTTGACACTCATAAACATTGTTAATGTAGAATAGTGTAAGGATTGTTCAAAGGGATTTTTCTTTGTTCGTGTGAGGTCTCATCTTAGGGTACATTGTGCTTAACATCTCCAAGAGAGGATGTGTCAAAGAAGTATCGCACACTTGGAGGGAATTAAGCCCAATGACTCCAAGAATAGGATGCATCGCAAGAAGAAAGAAATTGCACAATGAAATGTGAGTGGTGATGTTTGCCTCCACTATAAAGTGGTTGTGAATGCTAGTACTATAAGCAATGGCCTTAAAGTAGAAGAAGAAGAAATGAGAGCTTACTGAGAAACCCCTATACCAAGTCATAAGTTTCTGATAAGATACATCATGAAAAGGGTAGTATGTCATATGCAAACCAACTTAAGGTATGTCATCCACTTCCAAATCTTTCTCTTATGTATTCACAAATTTTTTAAAAAGAGCCAAAGGAGGCAACCACAAGTGACATAGGAGGATAAGGCTACATAACCCCTTGCCCCCACTAAGTGTAGGACAAGGGAGAGTTGGAATGATTGATGAAATGTAGGCGAGAGTGTAAGTTGTTATCAATTAGAGGAATTAGGTGCCCCCACAGAGGGAAGCATACCAAACTCCTAAAAATGTTGGATTTTATGACTCAAAGATTTACATTCATTATTGGAGTGACCATGAACTCTATGATAGGCATAGAATGAAGTCTTACAAGAACATTTATTTCGAGTTCTAGGGGGAAGGGTTGTCAAGTGATCTTGGAAGATTCTCAACAAGTTACTCTCTTGATCAATGGTAGAAGGTTGTCTTGTGGTGTGTGTCAAAGATACATCTTTCTTAGTAGTAGATGCCATACTTACACAAGTTTCTCTATATTGTGAGATTTTCTCACTTGTACAAGAGAAGGGAAAATCTATCTGATGTAAATCATTGGTATCTTGTGAGATGACATTGACATAAAGTGAAGAGTTTGTTGTTTGTGTCATATTGTGGAAAGGATGATGTTCAAGACCACTAGTGTCAGGGAGTTCAAGATGGACAACTATTAAGGATGATTTAGGAGTGTATTGTGTGATATTTTTGATGTTGAGTGAAGGCTTGGTGATTTCTATCAAAAGGCAATAACCAAGACCATGATTTGTTTGTTGTGTGAGAGGATCTATAGGGTTATAGATACCTTGTTCATGAGTGCCAAATCCTTTTCCACTATATCCAAGTGGTTTCATAAGCTCATTCCCTTTTCCATAAAGCTTTTTCATTGCTTTATGATTGGTTGGTGGTTGTTCATAAGTGTTTTCAAAGGTGGTCGTGTAGTGTATTTTGTTCTCTAAATTGGTTGAGGTTGATTCTTTCAAAGGGTCATCTATTTTTTAGTTTTCCCCATTTGAATCTTTGTGTATGATCTTGTACTTGCCCATGAAGTCATTTCAAAATCAAAGGAACCCCAATCATGGTCTAATAGCACTGTGTGTTTTTTAAGTTGTTGTCCATTGTTTTAGTTTATAGGTTCCATTGGTGTAGTTGATATTGATGTTATTAAGGAATTTGATTTGTTTCTCTCAAGTTTTAAGAAACTATTAGATTCAAGATCAATTTCAAGTGTGTGGACGATGTTGTTTTAGATGTATTGCATTACATGAATTCACTGTCTACCTAAGATAAGATTGCACGAAATTTCATAAGGCATAACATGGATTGGTGTATTCAACATGGCCACTCCAACGATAAGGGGAATAATGATTACCACTAGTGGTTTCTTTTCTACATTGTCAAATCCCTTAATAGATAAATAATTAGGTTGAATGGTTGATTAATCAATGCCAAGCCTATCCGGAAGGGTCATGCTACACACATTAAGAGTAGAAATAGTATTTACAAGAGCTCTCTTTACCTATTTTTGTTTGTATTGTGCTATGATCATGAAATATTCATTTTTATTTTGTACATCCAAAGAGGGGAGTTCACTTTGGTGGAAAACAATGTCATTTTTTAGTCCTTGAATCATGGCTGCTATATTAGTTGGTGGTACATTAGAATGGACATGAAATTGTTGTAAGTTTGTTTTCATCATGTTGTGATAGTGAGGGGATGGTTGAATAAGATCCAAAAATGATATCTTAGTAGGAGTATTCTTAAGTTTCTTGAAAATATCATACTCCTTGTGACCTGACAAGAAAGGGTTATGTGGGATAGGATTAGGAAATGGTAATGGTGTCAGGGTTGGTTGTGGTGGGTGTAGATTGTTTTGAGTGTTATACATATGAGAAATGGTATTATGATTTAATTTTTGCAAAAAAATATTATGAGGGTATAGGATAAGTTTAGGTTTAGTTTGTTTTGGTTGTTTGTGTGAAGGTGGCTGGTAGAGAATTAGAGCATTGTTAGGGTGTCGCATAGGGTATGTATGAGGTCCATTTATCAAGGGGGATCTAATGGACACTTGCGTATTCATAACCTCAACGGTCTTGGTTTGATGTGTCTCTAATCAAGGTCAATCAAGAACCACTTGTTTATTGAAGGAAGACCCATTATTAGTGTTGTTGCATTTTAAGATCATGATATTATCCCTAGGAGGAGAGTTTTTAGGAGAAAATCAAGCCACATGTGCTTGAAAAATAAGTATTAGTTCTTCCATAATAACTTCATTGCCAACAGGGGAATGATCAATGATGGGATTATGAAGAGGGGGATGCTGGTGAGAAGGTGTTAGTTGAGTGTCCATTGTCATCAAGGTCTCATTCTCTTGTTCCATGTTACCTACCCTGATAGGAGAGCTTGTAATATGTTCATCTAAGTTTGAGTTTTGTAAAGTAGCTTCATCACAAGGGGGGGAGGCATCAAGTGAAGGACCAATATGGTTGTCAAATAGATTATCCCAAATGGGAGGAGCATTCAGGAAGGGAGGATCAAGGGTTTCATGATTCTTAATAGGGATGTCTTCTAACATGTCAAATTATCCTCTTTACATCAAGAAGGGATATTAGGAGATGGAAAAGTTTGATTTTCATGGTTATGAAGACTAGGTAAGGTGATATTTAGAATTCTATCTATGATCTCATGTTCTTGATGTCTAACATCTTCCAAAGGGGAATAAGGAGATGGACAATCAAGACCCTCAAGATTTGTAACTTCATTCACCAAGATACCTTCATCACTAATAGGATCTCAAGTATCAGGAGAAGAACAAGTATGTGTGTTATGATTGTGTACACCTCCATTCACACTAATGGGCAGTGTAATATTAAGCATTGTACCAATGGTTTGATCATGTTTCTTAAAGTCCTCATTGTGGTAAGAAAAATTAAACTGATAAGAGGGAATGTTGTATTTATGCAATCCATTATTAACAAAATCAAAGACACATCTTTTAAAAGAAAACATCTTATGATGAAAAGGAAAGAAAGTGTAATACAATGACTTAAAATTAAATGCAATTTTCAAGTATGAAAAAGGTAATTTTTTTATTACACTATGCACCAATCAAAAAGTGACATGTGAAAAATGTAAATGTAAAATTGAGCAATACATGAAATGAGCTATTTTAAGTGAGATCTAGAGAAACACATGTTACAGAAATGTAGCTAACTTGTACAGGTAGGTAAAGGCACCAAACATAACCTTGAAAATAGGGTTTTTAGTTCTGTAAGGGTAGTTTCAAGGGTGAAACATGACTAATTCGCCCAAGGTGGTGAATGAGTCCTAGTATGGACTCTTTTCAAAATTTTGAAAAAAATTTGAGTGATTTTTATGATTTCTAAGTTCTATGATGTACAACTCAGTTAGAAATGAAGAATTTCAAAAAAATTAAATGAATTTATATGCCAACAATGCAACCTAAATGCACTTTTTAGGAATGCAAAATGTGAAACCTAGCATGGCAATTAACTAATGCAATCCCTAATGCAAAGTCAATGCAAGACTAGATCTATGATGAAGGACTCAAAATAAAAAAAAAGATAATTATTCGAAAAGTAGGTTCACCAAAATAAACCATATATTTTATGAAAGTTATATGTGCTTCTCTTGCACTCTTAGGATCTTTCACCTAAAAGGAGAGAGACGGGCCCTTAAAATTGATGTGGTTCACTCAATCTAAGGTATGTATGATAAAATTGAGGCTTAAATGAAATGATCTAAATGCAACTAGATGATGAAATTGTTTCATTAAGTATACAAAACCTAAGAAATGTAACTTGTTTGTAAACACATTGTGTAACGAGAAAACACCTCAAAATGTGAATAAAACTTAATAGAAATGGATCAGTCTTAAAGTGTGCACCTAGAATATGGATGGAGATTGGAAATGGCTTTTGGAATGCTTCTAATGCCAAATTTTAGGCCTAGTGGGACTCATTCTCCATTCTAGGTGAATTAGTCTTAGTTCTATAAAATTGTTCCAAAACTTGTTTTGGACAGATGGGTGTCTAAAAAAGTAGAAAACTAAAAATTGACCTAGAAGTAGAAATCATTCACTAGCCATGGTGAATGAGTCCACTTTTTATTTTTTTAATATTCAAAGGTGGAATCTAGAGCTTTCAGGTTGCACTTTCTGCTTCTCTAGTGTCTAGTTCTGAAACTATCAAATCTAGGCCCGAAAGTGACTTTTTGTGGGTATTTTGACTTGTCCAAAGAAGAGATGACTTAAATAACTTTGAAAACAAATCTTAAATTATTTTTAAGTCTCTAAAATGCCTAAATCTACAAACATACAAGACAAGAGAAATGTTGGATGTTAGGGCATGGGAGTTTGCCTTGGTCAAACCCCTTTTAGGTAGTTAAACAAAAAATGGAGAAAGAATGTATTGAAACATGCAATAATGGAGTTTATTACCTTTCCTTGATGATTGATCTTGAATTCTTGTAGCAAGACATGAAGAATCTTCCCTTGAATGTCTAAAAATTGCTATCTTAATCACTTGAAATGATAAAACCCTAACTTGCTTGACTTGAGATGGAAGAATGGTGGATGAATGATGAATAATAGTTATTATTTAGGGTTTAGAGACTTAATTTTATAGTAAATTCACCTTCCTTTCTCGTTAATTGGATCCCTAAGGCTGACATGTGAAAATAATAAACTTAAATTTCAAATTTTCCCACTGAAAGGTCAAAATTGAGCCAAATGGGACTCATTCACCACCCATGGTGAATGGTTCCCACCTGGATGGGATTGATTCACCATGGATGGAGAATTGGTTCCACAGGGGCCATTTTTGACAGCTAGGATGCTGGGAAGTTAAGAAATAAGGTTTATATTGTGACTTTGTCAAGTATTTCATTAAATTATTCCTCAAGATGCATAATATGGGTTAATAAGGGATTTTTAATGATGATGTGAAGGTAAATTATGAGTTGGGACACATAATTCAATGTGAAAGTGTTATTAAATACACTTTACAACACTAAAATGAGGTCCACATAGCCTAGAAAGGGACAAGAACCAATGTGAATGTGTAAGACACATTACAACACTAGTTTAGCATTAATTTTAAGTTATAAGTCTTCTAGATTGATTTGATAATGCTATTAAACACATTTTATAATATTGAATTAAGGGAAAATAGGTTCATTCAATCTAGAAAAGTGTGAAAGTCCTTTACAACACTTTACAACACCTTTACAAGACATCATTAAATGCATTTGAAAGGGTCCAAGACCTATTGTGGATGTGAAAAACACCTCACAACATTGAATCAAGGCTTCATTAAGTCCAATTTATCATCAATTATTGCCAAAATCAAGAAAGTTTCTTATTTTCTATGGTAAACATAGGAATAGGGCATAGAAGAGGACATGAAGAAAACACTTGATTATCTAAATGCTACCATTTGCTCAAGCAAAAGTTCAATAATGAATTTTAACTAGTGAAATTTAGTTGTTCCATTCTTCACGTGTTTAATTATCTTGTATTTCTATAGCTCAAAATTTCTTTCATCTTGTGAACTAGCTCTTTTAGTAAATAGTGTCACTATATCATAAATATCTTGTTGGAAATCATGCATGTAGAGGGTTTCAAGTAGTTTGGATATTGATTTTCGATTCTTTTCTTCTTTGTACCAAGCCACCAATATCATTCTTTTATTTTTGTCTTCTAGGGTTGTGTATGATTTTACGGCAACATCAACATCTATTAGGATAATTTTTGGAAAATTAGGAATCCCAAATATCCAGGAAATTCTTTCTAGGGTTAAATTTGCATATACCCTTCCTTCCTTGATGTAGGGTAGCTTATATAGGTCATAACTTTTGACTCAAGAGTCTGTTGGACTAAAATTTTATGTGGTGAAATAACATAGGAATTAGAATCAAATTCCATTAGAATCTATTCAATTGGACCACATATTAACACTTTTTGAGGATAAATTCCTTCACATGAGGCCTCAAATTAAACTTTTAGTGCCTTGTCAACATTTTCCCTCTTTTGTTTTAGCTATATTTTAATTTCTAATTTCAATTGGATTTTTGAGTTGATAAATAGTGTCACTCTTGTTATCTTTAAATAATAATTATTTTTGTAGCCATCTAGAAAATCATGTAAAATTACCAAAAATGTCAAATTCAGAATTTTGTAATTTTTTTAGAAAAAAGGCATTTTTAGACTACTTTTATAGGGGGTTTTATTTTTACTTATAAACAAAAATCGAAGAAGGATAATTAATTGAATTATTTTTACTTATATGTTTTTTATATTTCCCATGTTTATGTTAAATATTGTGTTGTGAGTCATGGTTACATCATTCCTTTAATACCACCCTTCTTCTTTCATCATAAAGTTGTATGCGTTCCAAATCCAGTTCTTAGTAATCCATAGCTAGTGGAAACCTTACAACTTTATGCAATTTTTTACCATAATATACTTTTCATGTAATGTGGCATTGGGTGACATGATTCTATCCATAAATTTATCTTCCTTAAAATTACCCAAATTAGTATCCCATCACCATTGCATACATCGTCCATATCTGGGATTGTGGAAATTTGAAATCTTTTTTGACACTTTTCTTTCACATGGTCATGGTGTCTTGCATGATTAGTCCATAATTATTCCT